>OMNZ01121021.1:7432-35361 GCA_900303255.1 Lesueurigobius sanzi
TCAAAATAAAAGCACTTCTTTCTGAATGCTGCCATTTAGCACTATCTGTCAAAATGAGAACCATTTTGACAGATAGTGCTAAATGGCAGCATTCAGAAAGAAGTGCTTTTATTTTGAGGATTAATACAGTCTGCCACATTTCATTCATTGGTGTTTCTCATAACTACTTGTTAATGTGTTGCTTGTGATTTGCAGGTTGTTGAGTGAGGCAGCAGCAGGTGCTGTGTGACAAGGGCTCATGCCTTTGGTAAAGAGAAACATCGAGCCACGGCACTTGTGCCACGGCAGAGTGCCTGATGGGATTGGCAATGAGCTGGAGTGTGTAACCAATAACACACTGTCCGCCATCATCCGGCAGCTCAGCAGTCTTAGTAAGATGCTATATAAATGTCAATACATGAAAAATAATCTGGCATATACTGTTCAATGTAACAAGGTAGTTATTGGCACTGATAAATTTGAATGGATGGCAATTGGAAATAATTAGCATCAATGAGTGATGGTGATTTGATTGATGGGTGATATTTGATTAGAAACTTGTGGCTCATGTTGATCATATTAGATCTAGCACACAATGCTGATGAAGTGAACAAGAAGGGGAAAGGGAATCTTATTTGTACAAGAATAGTCGATAGTCCAGACTCTATATGTATCAATTACTAAATGCAACAAACAGGTTTTGTCATGATGAGATCAAACCAAAACTGTCTTTAGTTAGAATAAATGTGTAATATTTGTTCAAACGCCAGAGAAAAAAAGCGAGAATACTATTTTTGGAAGCTGATACACTGGACATCTGCCACATACATAGAGATTAGCGTGTGTGGGATTTAGTGAAGTTACAGGAGCCTAGAGCTTACCGCACAGCTCTGTATCACCAACATGAGTATCTGAAAGAATGGACCTTCTTTGTAATGTCAGATTTGCTGCTGTGTAGCAATGCTCAAAAATATAGCTTCTGCAGAGATTGGTTGTGTACAGTATTACAGTAAAAAAACATTTTTTAAATGCGATAATAATAATAATGATAAATATTGCAAAAAAATAATCCACAAATTAAAATTGCATGAATAATGCATCTTTTTTATGCAGGCAAACATGCTGAAAATGTGTTTGGGGAACTGTTTAATGAAGCAAATACATTTTATGGCCGTGCAAACTCTCTACAGGACCGCATTGATCGCTTGGCCATCAAAGTCACCCAACTTGACTCTAGCATTGAAGAGGGTGAGTGACATGATGTTATGTTCATATGTACAGACTGTGTTTTTAGTTTCTAAATTGTATTTTTATTTTTTGGTGTCTTTAGTCTCTCTTCAGGACATTAATATGAGAAAAGCATTTAAAAGCTCTACTGTTCAGGATCAGCAGGTTTTATCCAAAGAAAGCACTCCCACTTCTGTGACTGACATGTACAGCACAAGTGACAAACCCCCTTCCCTGAGCACTCTCTCTTCCTATAGGTATGAATTTGAACTTTGTTGTTAAGCCAGTCACACGATCCTTTTTACTAACAATGTAATAATGCTTTCACAATCAGAGATGACTCAACGGACGCAATGAAGTTTTACTCGGACCCATCTTACTTTTTTGATCTGTGGAAGGAAAAAATGCTGCAGGATACAGAGGACAAGAGGAAGGAAAGAAGAAAGCAAAGGGTTTGTGCACACATGAATAAACAGCAAATAAGTAAATAACATTGAAAGAAACTAAATTATTAACTATACCCTGACATCTTAAGGAACAAAAGCGCTGTGTGGACAGTAACACAATTCAGCGTGAAGTGAAAAAAGTGAGAAAGGCCCGAAACCGTAGACAGGAGTGGAACATGATGGCGTTGGATAAAGAGCTTCGTCCAGACCACAGGCATCCACAGAGTCTTCGGCGAGGGGTCTCTTCAGAGGGCTCTCTCTCGCCAGATGGCAGGTTTGTGTTTGGGAAACTTCAAAATATGATTATTGTTATGGATTTCAGCATTTTTAGCCAGCAGGCTTAATTGGGCAGGACATTTTTATGTAAGAAGGTAAAGAGCCCGTTTTCCGCTGTCATAGTTTGACATTTCAAGTGCCACCAGGCTGAGATCCAGATCAAATGAGGTTAAAAAAAAGGATCCATCATCTGACTAAATTATACAAACTTGAATTAAATCGTGTCTAAACAAAAAAAAACTCACTTAAATGCATTACTAAAGCACAAATTAAATGATCTCTTATTAAATTAATGAAGTCTAAAACCGCAAATCCTGAGTATAACCTGAAAAACCACAAGTAGTACATGTTCTACAGTTTGAGAAGCACTTCCTTAGGCTATGACATTATTACACAGTATTAGAAACTTATGGGATGAACAAATACCTTTTTTTGAACTTTGAATTCCGTATGATGCAACATTTCAAAGTAACATAAAATAGTGTACTACTATATTCATAGATTTTAAAATAGACTCCAACAAGGTACTTATGGCCAAGATCCTGGACATTTTTTCAAAGATACCTGTTTTTCTTTGTTTCCTAAGGCCTGACCTCCCAGACTACCCTGTTCCACCAGTGCCTGTCCAAGCAGCTTGTAACTTTCCCAAGTCTGCAGATTATGTACAGGTGGAGCATGAATACCACAGCATTGATGTAAATTACAAGAGAGGAACCTACTCCACTGTACAGCCACCATTCTCAGAACAAATGAATGGTGCAATTCATCCACCTGCTGAATACAAGTAAGAAAAACAAATTATGAACTGATTAGGCATACAGTACCAGGACAACATGGATTTAAATAGATTCTATTATGATATCTATATAATGGGATTAATGGCAAGTGAATATTTTGGGCAGAATGATGGTATAATTGTTAGAACTCCTCCCTCACAGTATGCAAGAACATTCAGGGTTTTTGACTCTTGCACTGTTTAGGATCTTGTGTCTGGGTTGATTTTTTTTTACAAATGCTTCTCCTAAAGCATTCATCGGTTGATGAAAGCAGGACTTGAAGATTGTTCTGATCAGAAATTGGTTTAACAATAATGTCATATATTAAAATCTTTTGGTCTACAATATAAACTTTGAGTATTTGAGCAAGTCTGACTTCGTTGTGACTGGACACTTATGTTTTGCTCCTGATATCCAATAGATTTCTTTCTTTCTACTGTAACAAAAAATAATAATTTCTGCCTCTGATAGAAAATTAACTTTTGCCAGGTGGTCAGTCATTTCATGCTGAATGATGTACTTTGGTAATTAAACAGATCTTTTGTTCAATACTTTTTGTTTTCAAAGCACAATCCTGCCACATCAAGGTCCTGGAACAATAATCCCATCTGCACAGACAGCATTTGGATGTCCTCCTGGTGCACCTCTTAATGGAGTTTTACATGTGGGGCCAGGATACGCACTCCCACCTGTACCCCCACCTCCAGGACCTCCACCTCTCCCTCCCCCCGCTGCAGCCCCACAGCCACCGGGCTACAGCAATAGTGGGCGAGCCGACACACAGCCTGTCAAAGATACCAGAAGTGATCTGTTATCTGCTATTCGAATGGGTGAGTCAAACACTTATGTAATGTAACTTAATGAATAAGTTAAAAACATTCACACTAGCCTAGTCGAGGATGCAGTACTTACTAGTCTAAATCTAAATTGCATTGCTTAGTCTTTCACTGACATTGTTTATTTCAACAGGAATACAACTGAAAAAAGTTCAAGAGCAGCAAGAACAGCAAAACAAGTGGGAGCCTGTGGGAAATGATGTGGCCACAATCCTGTCAAGGAGGATTGCAGTGGAGTACAGTGACTCTGAGGAAGACTCCGAATTGGAGGAGAATGAGTGGTCGGACTGAAATGATGTGACAATCACAGATTATGAAAATAAAGCTGCTACTTCCTGAGATTCTGTAGCAGCATCTCTGACTCCATCTGCTGGACTCTTTCATACACAACGCATCCCTCTTCATACTGTATTAATGTTTACATTGCCACCAGAGCTAATATTAAATTATACCTAATTCCGACATATCAGAACCGAATAGAATTGGATTTCCATTCCTATGCATTATTTCTAATAAACCTCAAAACGGAGCACTTTTTAATTTCCTACTTATAAAATAGATTTGTATTTACAAAACAAACACTGAATGTAAATGTGTTTATCTTTCTGTGTAGGCTACTATTTATTTAAAGTGTAAATTCATGACAAATAGACCACTTTAATCCTTTTATTATGTAACCCAACATATTTTATTAGACTATGTAATTTTTGTGATGTCAACCACAAATTAAACTTGTTATCTTACCTCAAAGAGTGCGTGAGGGATTTGTTTCTCTCTCATACGCGCAAAAATAATTAAATCTGTCTGTACATAAAATGCTCATTAGTTTTCTCTTCTATGGTGTAGTGGTAAATCTCACCAGCAGAGGTCAGGATATTATTTCTCTAAATACTAAAAGACAGGCGGAACTTTGCAAGAAAACGAACAGGGCGCCATCTTGGCTCCAGATTCATTCACTGAGCAGGGCGAGCAGGGCGAGCAGGGCGCAGTAGATCGTTTGAGCCACAATGACACCGTGGTCTTTTTAGGCAGGTGATTAGTCTGCCGTAGCTAAAGGTAAACTTGGACAGATAGTTGTCAAAGCAAGGTGAGTAGTTCACACAAAATGAGTCGTTAACGTTAGTCATCTATTATACAGAATGTATTCCTTTTAAATGTCTTTCTGAAGGATAGTATGATTGAATAAAGATGAGAAGCTAGTATTGCTAACAAAAGTCACCTGACTGTACGTGCACACGCACAAATCCGCTTTGGTGTAAATGTAAATTATGTAAATGTAAATTATTCTGTTGCTGAAATAAACTATGGCTGATTTCTATATACAATGCTTAGAAACGTTATTATATGCTGGATGTATGGATCATTTTAAGATGATCAGGACCATTGTGATGATAACACTAGATTTATTAACTTGTAGTTAAGTAGCCATAATGCAAGAAAATGCATGTTAAGAACATAACAGCTGTAGTGTGTTAACGCCATTATCTTGTCAAATACCTTTATAAGATGGACACTTCAAAACTTCCAAAGATCCAGGATGAGGAACGTGAAAGCGAGTTTGGATATGTGCATGGTGTCTCTGGACCAGGTATGACCCTCAAAAAGGATCCAACGATAACAATAACAATGTGCTTGTACTTATAATTGACCCATTTGTGATAATAATTAGATGTGCAACTTTTGTGCTTGTTGGCAAAAAATAATAATAAAAACAAACTTTCTATTCTACAGTGGTGACAGCCACTGCAATGGCAGGTGCTGCCATGTATGAACTGGTACGTGTGGGTCACAGTGAACTGGTGGGAGAGATTATTCGTTTGGAAGGAGATATGGCAACCATCCAAGTTTATGAGGAAACTTGTATCCTTTTACACAGTCTTTTATACTCCGAGTTCAGAGTGACTCGCTTGGTCTGAAGAAATGCAAGAAATCCAGATTTGCCCTTAACACTTCTGCTACAGCTGGTGTGTCTGTTGGTGACCCTGTCCTGCGAACTGGAAAACCACTCTCTGTAGAGCTGGGTCCAGGAATTATGGGCTCCATTTTTGATGGTATTCAACGTCCACTTAAAGACATCAATGATATGACTCAAAGCATTTACATCCCTAGAGGAATAAATATTGGAGCACTTAACAGGGACATTAAATGGGAATTTTCACCTGGTCAAAGTTTACGAGTAAGTTTATTTTATGTTCTATTTAAGAGAATTTTCAATTTCAAAATGATCTGCTGTCACAAATTGTGTAATTTTAGGCTGGTAGCCATGTCACAGGTGGAGATATCTATGGTATGGTTTATGAGAACTCACTAATAAAGCACAAGTTGATGCTTCCTCCTCGAAGCAGAGGCACTGTCACATATCTGGCACCTCCTGGAAATTATGACATTTCTGTGAGTGTGGCACCAATTTTTACATCTACTCAGTGCTAATTACTTGTATATTAATTATGTATTTTTTTTTCAGGATATTGTTCTGGAACTAGAGTTTGAGGGGATTAAGGAAAAGTTCTCAATGATGCAGGTGTGGCCAGTGCGACAAGTGCGTCCTGTTACAGAGAAGCTGCCAGCCAATCACCCGCTGCTGACTGGTCAAAGAGTCCTGGATGCACTCTTCCCGTGAGCCATGCAATAAATACTATATACTAGTGCTTTAATAGTTCCTGCAGGGATACTGAAATAGCTATTCTATTTTGCAGTTGTGTCCAGGGCGGCACAACTGCTATTCCTGGTGCTTTTGGATGTGGAAAAACAGTCATTTCTCAGTCCCTGTCAAAGTACTCAAATAGTGATGTGATCATCTATGTTGGTTGCGGAGAGCGAGGAAATGAAATGTCTGAAGTGTTGAGAGATTTCCCAGAGGTATTTCACTAATTTTGCCTCATTGGATCCTGGTATGGGTTTTCTGATTGGTGTGACTCTGTCCCAATAGCTCACTATGGAAGTAGATGGTAAGATTGAAAGCATCATGAAGAGAACCGCATTAGTTGCCAATACCTCTAACATGCCTGTGGCTGCCAGAGAGGCCTCAATTTATACAGGTGCGCTTTTAAAATTATTAATGGATAATGCAATATTTTATGCTAACAAGAAGTCTGTTTTGCAGGAATTACATTGTCTGAGTATTTCAGAGACATGGGGTATAACGTAAGCATGATGGCTGACTCAACTTCAAGATGGGCAGAAGCTCTACGAGAAATTTCCGGGAGATTAGCTGAAATGCCTGCTGGTAAGTTAATTTATTTAAAAAATAAAAAAAAAAGGTTATGACGAAATAAGAATTGTGAAACTATGTTTCTATGGTTTTCAATAGACAGTGGGTATCCTGCTTACCTGGGTGCCCGTCTCGCCTCTTTCTATGAACGTGCTGGGCGTGTGAAGTGTCTGGGAAACCCAGAGAGAGAAGGCAGTGTCAGCATTGTAGGAGCGTGAGTTCAACAGTTTTGTATGTTTTCAGATCAATTGTAAACCAATATTTTTGCATTGACTGGGATTATTTTCATGTATTAGTGTGTCACCCCCTGGTGGAGACTTTTCAGACCCTGTCACATCAGCAACTCTGGGAATTGTGCAGGTAGGCTACCACCCATACAGTATACCACTTTCACTCCTGCTTGTAAAAGTATGCAGCAACTCATTCTCCCATGTCCACATTGTTTTAGGTCTTTTGGGGTTTGGACAAAAAACTTGCTCAGAGGAAGCATTTTCCATCTGTAAACTGGCTCATTAGTTACAGCAAATACACTCGTGCTCTAGATGAATACTATGATAAACATTTCCCAGAGTTTGTCCCTCTTCGCACAAAAGCTAAAGAGATCCTTCAAGAAGAAGAAGATTTGGCTGAAATTGTGCAGCTTGTAGGGAAGGTGAGTCTTGCTACAGCAACAATGTAACGTTTAAAGCGAAAAGCATCGACCTTTGTACTGATGCCGTCTTCTCAGGCCTCTCTTGCTGAAACGGACAAGATCACTCTAGAAGTTGCTAAACTCATCAAGGATGATTTTCTTCAGCAGAATGGCTACACCCCATATGACAGGTGCTAAACATGTACTAATAAATATTCAGCTCAATCACATTATTTGTGAGATTTAACTTTTTGTTTTTTGTGCTTTTAGGTTTTGTCCCTTTTACAAAACTGTTGGTATTCTCTCAAACATGATAGCATTTTATGACATGGCCCGCCACGCGGTGGAGACCACAGCTCAGAGTGACAACAAAATCACCTGGACCATGATCCGAGAACATATGGGAGAGATCCTCTACAAGATCAGCTCCATGAAGTTCAAAGTAATATGTCACTACATACTTTAAGACTCCTCTTTTTTTCCTCATTTTTTCAATATTTCCTTTACTTAATTTCCTATGACAGGACCCAGTTAAAGACGGGGAAGCTAAGATTAAAGCTGAAAATGCCCAGCTGCTGGAGGACATGCAAAACAGCTTTAGGTCCCTTGAAGAATAGATCGTCTTACTGAATCCTGGACATTGCAGCATGATGCACACAGCCCATGTTCAGTCATGTGATCACCTTTATTCCTGTTTACATTTAATCATTCCGGTTGCTGCAAAACACTGCAATCACTTGATTTATGGGGGGGGGGGGACAAAAGTTTGAAGTAGTTGAAAGAAAAGAGAATTTTACCTCATGTGATAGTAATATGTGAGATCATGTAGAGTTGAAATAAAGGGAAGAAGGTTTATGTGTGTTTTGTCATATACTTTACATTATGAGCAAATTAATATTCAATGTCTTATCTGGTGTTTGATATTCTTTGATGTATTTACCGTTTATTGCCTCTGAAAATAAATGTTATTTAATTAATCATTTGCGTGCCAATTTTGTTAAAACCATAGTGTTTACTGCAGTAATTACTTTTTACTATTTGTGGGATAGAAAACTGCAATGCATTTAATAGTTTTAGAAGCAAACATTTTGTAAAACAGCTGTATCAAATTCAATCTTTTATACTGTATACAAATTACTGTGTTCTTACTATCATACCTGCAAATTAACTGACCATATGAATCGTGTGGTGCCAGGACATATGCATAGGCTGCTTATAGCTAGAAACAATATACATTTTTAATTTTTGTCATGTAACTTTTTTTTGGTCTGACTTATTCGATGTTCGATTTCGATGCCACTGCTGCTTTTTTCCTAAATGCCCTCTTTATTCAATTTGCTGATGCACATCTCCAGTGTTATGCTTGTAAGTCTATTGTCTTACTCTCAGCATTATTTCTTCTCTAAAATAGATTAGAGCTGGTATCTCGAGTTCCGGGCTCCATCAAGACTAATGGACGTATAACCCACAGGCGCTCAAGCCCACTCCTTTCTCTGCATTGATTCTGAGTCCAGACCAGGCTAAAAGGTTTCACTGGCCCACAGGTTTAAATGCACCTGCCTCCCCGTTGTCATCCTTCAGCTAGCAGGGCTTAAAACACATTATTGCAAGTCAAATTTTAAACATAATTTTGAAATCCAGATGGCAAACGTTCACAGTAACTAATCAAATTTCTTTACATAACCGCCAGTTCGGTTTTGTAGCTTTGTGCCAGCCTTGTGCAAAATTTTGTTTGGGGGACCGAACATGGCAGACATGGAGTGCTTTCTAAATCTGTTTTCACTGTACTGTTTTACTGACTATTCATTCATTTAATATACAGTAAAGTTGAAATAAGTGAAATAAGAAACGTAAAAAATAAAAGAATGGCTAGTTTCTTGAATTTTAAGACCAACATTTCGGAATGATTTCTAAGAAAATGTTGGCAAAAACAACTCCAAATGTTTAATTTAAAACATACAAGAACTAAATATGTTATTCAAACAAATACATTGTTTTAGGTCATGCATAAAAATCAATCACAAAGTCATTTTGATGATTGTTAATTCAGAACCATTAGCTATTATTCATGTACTTGTAGACGTTTTGTCCCCATAAATAAAGTGCAATTATGGCAGTGCCCCACATGTTGATCAGGATTATCTAGCAGGAGGTTTTGAGCCTATGTACATGTTTTAACTTTGGGGAAAACCTGATTGAAAAACCCATCCTGACACAAGAACATGCAAAGTCCACACAGAAAGTCCTCACCTTCGAACCCAGAACCATCTTGCGGTGAGATGAGAGTACTGTGTACAAAGGAGAAACTATCCTTAAAAACACACAAATGACTGGAATAAGTTGCAAAATAAGAATGTGTGATTCTGCTTTTAAGATCGTTTACAGTCACATATCATGATTTATACAGCTATTTCCCAGGATATCCCCTATACTTTCTTCGAGACTTTTCTGAGTAAGCAGAGTTGGAAGGTCAGGTTGCCTGTTTGGAGGAAATGTGATCCCGGAGGGTGGGGCAGCCTGTCGCTCATCGCTCACTCTCCTCCTCTATGAGTGCCTGTCATGTTTCTGATATGAGCCATAACCAACTCAATGCCTGGATTATCAGCACCGCTCCTGTGGCTCTGCAGCACCTCAGTACTCTCTGACAGCTGGCCCGCCGCACCAAGGACTACCCGGACCACTGGGGTGCCCTTTGCTCCGACAATTGAACTTGCGCCTATATTTACCAAAGCAAATTCCAGCATCAGAGAGCCAAAGCAAAAGCAGCCGAGGTATGCACGAGAGGGACTTGTAAAGAATTTGATGAAACTTGAGAAAGATAGTTTTTTTGGAAACTGAGACTGCATAGTGAGAAGGCGTAGAATTTAAAACCACTCGTAAAGAGGAGTTTGAGACTGGTGGGACGCTGCCAGCGTGAGACAAAACATGACTTCACTGAAAAGGCACAAAGCAACAATATTTTTCATGATTTATTTGCCTTGATAATAAGTTGAAGCATTTTCCAATTGCAACAAGTACAAGGTAAGTTGACTTAAAGGCACTATACTTATATATTTTTCTAGTGGAATGAAATTAGTTTTGTCCTCCTTTAACAATATTTTAACTCAGTGGAAATAATACTGATCATCTTGTCAATTTCATGAGTTTGCAGGCTGTTTTTCTTGCATTCTGTGACAGTGATCCCAAAAAAACACTTATTACACTCACAAGTTGTGGAATGTGCTTATAAACTCATCTGAAGAAATGGGATTTTAGAATTGTGTTAGGAATGTTAGGTTAGGTTAGGAACTATCAATTTAACTATTAATTGTATTATTTAAAAAAAACAGGTATAGTGCCTTTAATGTGGTTCAAATGTGATCATACTGTCATTGTTTTATGCCGTGTTGAAGATTTGTTGGCCTACTTTCTTATTTCCCTATGGACAAAGTGGCCTTGTTTGAAGAAATTAGATTAGAAACCCCAGGAGACATAATAATTAAAAGTCCCTGGTCTTATTATGGGTCATTAATATGTGGCTTTAAAATATTCTTTACAAAAGATTGTCAAAAGTTATAATTTTATTTAATTAATTTTTCTCTAACGACATTTGTTTAAGTGGGGCTTGTGGTTAGCCAGTCTCCAGGAAGTCCCTTGGTGTGCTGTAAGTGCATCTTTAGATAGTAATTGCAGTGTAGAAGTAGAGTACTTACAAATCAATAGAAATCCTTCAGATCCGTCTCAGTTGTTTAAGGAACCTTGAGCTATAACAAGACCAAAAACATATTAATGAGGTATAATATAACTACCGCAAACCAACAAGCCCTCAAAGTTTAATTCCCAATCGGGTAAACCCAACCTCATAAATAACCTTGTGCATCAAAGAGTCACCCTTTTTCTTTCTTTTCTTTTTTTTTTTTTTTTTTTACATAAGCTGTCTGAACTAACTCTACAACTTTACAAACTCGTGCAGATCGCCAGGATGAAATGGGAGAGGTTGAAGCCTCCGGAGCCAGATGAGCCGATGTGCTGCTGTGAGTGCGACTGCTTCCAGTGCTGCGACTGTGAAGGTCTGGATGAGGCTTTTAACAGGTACATGCAAATGAGGCGCTCACATTTTAAAGATCTGATTTATTTTTTATTTTTTTTTTGTCTATTTTGTTTCCTTTCATTGTTTGTAAAGTTTAAATTGTTAGTCCTGTCCCAAACTCATTTGTAATATCCCAGTTTTTTTCGCAAGGATGAGTTTGCCTGCACGTTTCACAACTTTCAGGGTCACAACAATACTAACCTGCTAGTTCTTGAGTGGAAAAAAAAACTTTATAATCACGTGCACAATGTCCTTTCACAAATGTCTACCTTAATCATTTACTGAAAGAAGACTAAACCAATGCCAATTCCACTACCAGGAAAGAATAACAGGTACAGGGCCTTTAACACAATAGTGAAGGGTACCTCGGCGACATCTGCTGGACAAATATTGTAATGAGCACTCTACATACAACACTGATTAAAAAATAGAAGCCACCCAAAACAATTGTGGGAAATTTATCATAAAAATTAAAGCTGCACTATGATATTTCACCCAATGAACAGAATAACAATAAAAAAAATATAAAAATTGGGTATTAATTGGTGTAGAATACATCTAAAAACGTGCGTCTTTACTGGAAGCGACTGGCCTCTCCTCAGACCTGACTTGTATCTTTGCTGGCTTGTCTCTTTGGAGATGTTACTGCTTTGCTTGAACTAAAGGTAGTCAAACGTGAGGTTTAGTAGGCTACATTAGGAACTTGTTCATCTGCTTTGTTTCGATAATGATAACGATGCAAAAATAGCTTTGTCTTTGTCTAGCTGATCATTTGGACCTTGTTTGGTTTGTTCATGTTTTGAGTTTGGTGGCTTTTAACCTGAATTGTTCTGCAGTTTGGCTTTAAATTTGAAATGGCAGAGGCAATGTTATTCATATATAATTTAATTGATCTAATCTAATCATAAAATAAGTTATTGATGCAACATATAGCCTAACATTGTGTTTTGTCTGCTTTGAGGCTTCAAGAAAGTATTCTTCTTCTTACTGTATGTTGTTGTTGATGATGAACTGTATGAGAGTATACTCCTACTTACAGGGCCGGCCCAAGCATTCACAGGGCCCTAAGCGGAGTTATGTCATGGGTTTATTATAACGGTTTAATTTTGGATAGATACGCATATATTCCCATAAATGAGAGAAAATGAGAGTCAAATCACCCTCCATCCTGACTATGTTTGTAAAAGAAAGAAATTTTGAAATTAGTATAATTTCCTTCTTTGCCCTTGATTTTCAGTAACTATTTTCAAGAATTCTACCAATGGGATAAATTCTTTTGGTCTTAAACTAAGAAACTAAGTCATTAGTTCTTCAAATCAAAGGCAAATATACTAGTTTTAATGAAATTTGACTTAAGTCTAGATTTCTTTTTGCAGTGTACTAGTTATTTGTGGGAGACATTCGCCATTTGAGAGAAATTTATGAGGCACACAACACCTGTAGTACAAATGTATGCACTATTGGGGGCCCCTTTGTGGTCTCGGGGCCTAAGCAGCTGCATAGTCTGCTTATTAGGCTGGGCCGGCCCTGCCTACTTATTAGCAACAACAGTGGTGGAGACAACTTGAGAGCTGAAACAGAGACTAGTGACTAAACGCAAGTCCACATATGTGTTTTTCATGAGGGAACAGCATTTTAGTCAAGGTCAGTCGAGCAGAATATAACATCTTTAAGCACAGTAAATTAACCAAATCCTTCTTCTTTTTTCTGTGTTACCCCTAAATAGCTGGTTGAAGTCCAAACCATTCAGATGTGGTTTTCAAACTCCAGTTCTGCGGGTCATAATTGATAACCTGGAGATCTCCATGGTCCCAGCGCTGGTGCTACTGCCTCTCCTTCTCCGAATTGCAGCTGTGCACTTTCTGCTGGGCGTCACCGTCCTGACCGCTCTGCCTGTGCTGGTGCTCTGGTACTACTATGCCACCCACCAAAAGAAGAGGCGCACCGTCTTCTTTCTGACACTGGCGCTGTACTCACTGGCCTACATGTACTACCTGTTCATCACTGAGATCCTGCCGCGGGGAAATGTCAGCTGCACACAGCTTTGCACTGTCACTGCTGGCATGATCCTGACGATAATCTCTCTGATAAACACCAAGAGGGGCCCGGGATATGTGACCCCAGATCTGTATGACACTCACAAACATGAAAACATGGCGGTTAATGAAGATTTAAGGTCCCAAACGACTAAAAGCTCCAAGTGGGTTCGCTGTGCCATGTGCAAAATAATAAGACCTCCACGAGCAGGGCACTGTCGGACATGTGGAGCCTGTGTGCAACGCCTGGACCATCACTGTATCTGGTGGGTCAGACTCACATTACAAGTAAATGCAATAAAATATTAACTTAAACAAACAATTCTATTGGTATTTCACTGGCTGGTATAAATGGGGCTACTTTAATGGAGCTGAAATGTTGGAGAAAGCCCCATAAAACATAATATTGTATATACTATAAATGCTCTTTTTTTGTCTGACTGATGAGATGCTGCAGGATAAACAGCTGTGTCGGACAAGCCAATCACCGCAGTTTCCTGTTGACCCTGGGGCTGTTTCTGGTGACCTCTGTGTACGGGATGAGCCTAGTGCTGCGCAGCATTTGTCCCGGGCAGCATGTGCTGACCGCTGCCTTCTACTGTCCAGGAGTCTACTCACACTTCAGGTAAGACTGCAGGGCACTGTAGTATGATGTAAAACACAGCTGACTCTGTCATGGTGTCTTTTATGTCAACAGCACTGCCCTGTGCTTCACTTGTGTGTGGTACAGCGGCATCATCACAGCGGGACTCTTTTACCTGATGCTTGTGCAGATACTCAACATCAGTTTCAATGTGACGGAGCGAGAGGCACAGCTGGCTCTGAGGACTGGGACAGGCCAGTGGAGGCTGTGTGGTCTAGTGCTGGTCACTGGGGAGCACTCGCGTGGATTCACTCATAACTGGCTTGAGTTTCTCACTATGACCCATGTTTCTTCCAGCTCCAAACACCCAATCCTGGTCTAGTTTCATGTCAACTGGAAGGCATGACAACACAAACAATAAAAAACATGAGCAGCTACAGCATCCAGGCACAAAAATTGAAAGGAACATGAATATAAGACATTGTTTGGACATTGATGTTGAATGACTTTACAACAGTTTGAAATATTTTTATACTTTCTGTTTATGCAAACAATTATCTACAGTATGTCATTGACAATCAGTATCAAAATATGCAATAAAATGCTTTACAAATAGCTGATTCCATCAATATTTTATTTAAATACTTCATTTTCATTTGTGAATTAATGGTAAATCATTCAATATATTAATCTAATTAAGTCTTTTTTTTAATTCAAGATTTAGAAGATGAACTGGAAATATTAATCCACATAAAGCAAACTATTTTAATACATTAGTGGAGCAGTGTGTACACCTCTATAAGGTGTTGCTCGGGGATGATCTTTGCTGGTTGTATGTACAGTATATTCTTGTTATGCTGACTGGCTTAGTTTATACTCACAACTTACCATCACATTACAGTGAGATGAGGACATTGGTCACTTTACATTTGTTCATTTATACAATCAGAGGATGTTTGTGTCTCAGTTCTAGCCTTTTACAGTTCTAGCCTCTGTGGTATCTCTTGACCACAGAAGAGAAAGTCAAACAAACACACATAAATCTGTCTCTGTGTAAAAAGCTGTGAAAAGGCCAATAAAGCTGTCACATAAAGGGGGCAGACAGTATGCGTGATCCCATACTAAGGGTTTCTACCAAAATATGCATGTTTTGGGAGCGTACTTGTTTTAACTGGAATGGTATTTAGGCCAAAGGATGATTTATCACCCGAGTGGGAATGTACCCACTATAACTTAAAATAGAAATAGAAAAAGGTAATTAAATACAGCTGAACAGACATCGGCTCTGAGTTTGTTATGATGTACATACTGTACTTGACTGGTCTGCGTCAGAACTGCGGACAGATGGATTTAATCCTTTGGAAATCTGAAAGCTCTGGAGTCAGGTCACCGCTCTGTTTATGCACTTTGAACTGTGGAAATGACAAAAAGAACAAACAAGACAAATCTGTGTAACTTCATTAATACTGTAGTTGACTCACCTGTCAGTCATTAAGATTGCTTTGTCTCTTGAGGGACAGTAACCCGCCGTCAGGGCCAATAGCGCTGTCTCTCATGCATGGACATATCCAACTGCATGCTGAGAATGGGCGTGTCTGTTTTCACAATATAAAAGGGGCCCTCTCAGAACCCCTACAACAGAACTACATCTGATCTTCCCTCTGAGACAGACTCCACTCAAGTCATGATGACCTCGTTGACCACAGCACTGGGACTAAGCCTTTGCTTCATATTGGCTTCTGCTCATGTCCTGCCACAGCCAGAATTCAACATTCAGGGGGTAAGACACACATTTACTACTGCTGTTTGTGCCAAATGAGAGGGAAACATTTCATTTCTCATGAATCAGCCCTAATTACTGATGATTTTTATATCAAATGTGGGTAGATCTACTCTATAGAGTAATGTATTTATATGTTTACCCAATTAAACTGTCTATGTAGCACAGTGGCTGAGTGGTTAGCACTCAAGTCACACAGCAAGGAGATTGTGGAGTCCCTGATCGCATGTCACCTTTCTGTGTGGAGTTTACATTCTCCCCACCACCATCAACCTAAAACAAGCACAATAGGCTAAACCTCCATAGGTATTCCTGACCAAACCTAGCTCTGGATCTGAGCATACAGTTGCTGTTGCCAACACGGCTCTGATAGATTGCCCCAGGCGCATTCAAGGAGAAATCAGACACAGAGTTTTGAGTTGGGGCCCACGTTCTTGTTGAAAAGGTGCTGCACACTACCATCTACAACAGTGTTTCCCAGCCAGGGCCACGGGGACCACGGGGACTCAATTGTATTTTTGATGATTATGCTCAAAGAAAAGCTATTTAAAACATTTAACTGTAAAGAGTGAAAGTTTGCAGAATATTTAGTAGCCTTTTTACTGATAAATAGGAGTTTTAGTGATTAATTTTCTAATTAATCATCAAAACCATCAAGACAGGGGGGACTTGGAGTATAAGTAAAAGGCCCAAGGGGTACGCAAGACAAAAAAGGTTGGGAACCACTGATCTACAACATTACCAAATGACACCATAAAGAAGGAAAGCACCGGGCACTACTATAATGTCACTGGCTAATGAGATGAGGCAGGGAGGGAAATTTGAGGAAAAACCAGAAACCATTCTACTAGAAAAAATACCACTCCAGAGGAAATATACATCCAGAGGAAAAAAGTAATTTGTTAGATATTCAAAAATGGAATACTATGATACAAGAAGTTAAACTGAATGAAAAGATAACTCACAAAATAAGGAACATTGGACTTGGTTTTGATAAAGAAATGCTTAACAGAGGAAATGGAAAGAACATGAATATTGTGAATGGCATCGATTTTGTGGGACATTAGGACATAACTTCTGCCAAGGTAGGGACTAATTAAATAGTAACTATAATAACTTTATTAATAATAATAATAAATGATGATGATTAAGAACAGAATTTAAACTAAAAAGTAAGAAAAGTATAAGGAAATATAAGCAAGAAACATATTTTAGTCAAAAATGAATATGTAACCTAAATAAAAGGTAAAGATTATGTGAATATTGAAACAGAAGAATTTGTGTGGGCAGAATCAATGCTTATCAACTGTAGAATGATATTAAGGACATTTACAAAAGTAAATGTACCTGTAATCAAAAGTGTTAGTATCGTTCCTTTCTATTCCTCATTATATATATATTTTTTGTTTTGATGTATTTGTAATGACTATTAATGTATTTGTTTTCTTAAGAGTATAAACAATCAAAAAAGTAGAAAAATAAAGTATTAAGTAATTTAAAAAAAAAAAAGGCAGGGACGGTTGTTGGGACTGGGAACTGAAGATGTTGTTTGTGCAGATGTCGGGGAAATGGTACCTGGTTGGTTTTGCCACTAATGCTCAGTGGTTCCTCAGACACAAAGCAACCATGGGGATGGGCACATCAATGTTCACAGCAGTGGATGGGGACCTCGACATGCCCTTTGAAAGTCTCAAGTAAGTGACACTGAACAGCAAATCTCATTCAAAAGCAAATTAATAATCAAACTGTGTGTGCAGCCCCGATGGGTCCTGCTTCAGGATGCACAACTTGGCCAAGAAGACGGATGTGCCTGGAAAGTTCAGCTATGTCAGTGAGTGCCTTTGTTAGATCTTCAATGTTTTCAGTGAAGGATCAAACTCACAGATGTGCGTACATGAATATATTTTTATGATCCTTTCATGTCAGGCCGTGGCAGTCTGAATGACATGAGGATTGTGGATGTTAAATATGATGAGTACGCTCTGGTTTACACTGTCAAGACCATTGGAGATTCTTCTGATGCTGTCATCAAAGTTTATGGTAAAAGTTTATAGTATTTTTTGGTGATTCACATTTGAGTTCAACACAAAATATATTTGTAAGGTCGTGCAGCAGAGCTCAGCACAGACATACAGGAGAAGTTCCGGCAGTTTGCCTCACAAAACGGGGTCCTTCCAGAGAACATAGTCATCTTGCCAAAGAATGGTAGGGTCTTTTTTTGTTATGTGTATTTCTGTTCCATTCCAAATGTGAAACAAACAGGAGCCGCATCCTTGAACCTAACGGTGATAAGCTTTCTTTTCATAGGAGACTGCCCTTCTGAATAATTGCCTCCTGAACAACACAAGCACTTGCATTCCTGTGAGGGCTACAGAGATTTGATTGGTTTATAAATTATAAATGAGAAGCTTTTGTAATGTCAATAAAAGATACTGGATTAAAATTTGCGACCAGTTTTTGTTGTTTTGTAGTGACACATCCAGAGAAAAGGTTCAGGAGTTTTTGTATACAATTGGCAATTAATGTTACAGGCCATGTGTGATTGTGGTTGTTACTTTATCACTTTCTCTCAATGCAGTTCGACAACAAACAGTTTGCCCTCTAGAAAATGAGGGGGATGAGCACTGAATGACAAGTGCAATTATATGTACAGCACCTTTGTAAAAGAGTGATCACGGAGTAAGGAGACAGAAATAATGAACAAAAGAGGGTTAACATTATAAAATGGATTGTAAATTCCTTTTCTCCATTGAAAAATGTGCCCTCAACACACAAGATGATTAATATTATTTTTAAGGCCAAATTATCTACATGTATTATCTACACATACTTGTTTTCTAAATATGTTTTGAAAAACATTTTTTTTGATCACTAGTTTGTTTGTTTGGTTTTATGCACACTCAGATACCACAGGGTAGGGTTTGTTATAAGATATCCTACCCAGAGTTTCAGTGTGGGGATCATTAGTTTATCTGAATGGATAATCATTTCAAGCACCAACAACTAGAATGTAATCCTAAACATTCACATTTTAAATGTTTTTGTAAGTTTGAATGCAATATTGTTAGCATTGTTATCTGAAAAACAATCTACTAGTCTAAAGAACAGAGGTGTATGATGATCAACAAATTAGTACAACAGAAGTAGGCTTCAAATGGGCAAGACCCCTCAGGCTTCTGAGCTACTGCATTAGCATTATGTGAATACAATGTTTCTTCTTTTCTACATTTGTAAAACAGAAGAAAAAATATCTTACTGACATAACCAAATAGGGCAGTGGTGTGCAAAACAGACCAAGTACCACCTATTTGACCGTGCAAGTAACACCAGGCCTAGACAATCTAAAACAGGGTCTAAAACAGGGCTAGGACTAAACCATGTCTGAATTGGTTTTACAATATTTAACTATGTCTTTTATGAGGTGAGTGCCCTGCCCTCATGGAGAACTGAATCCTGCAACACATAATAGCAGCCTTACTGTCATAGTTCATGGGTCGAACATATAATTGACAACTGTGAAACCAATAAAAAGCTACTTGGCTAAAACACCACGTCTTTTATTACTTTTAAAGAATGCTGTGGTACACCCATAACTACACAGTTAGAAGTCAATTTCAAGTGTTTACATCTACACGCTTTGTACATGTTGTATACAAAACAATAAATTACGTCCCATAGAAGTCTAGTTATACTCAACTATACAACAAGTAAATGGAATAAATAAGAACAAAAATGGTCACGTGAATAAAACAAAAAAAGGATAAGCCCACAAGCACCAGGTTTTGAAATTGCATTTAAAAATTAATTTTCCACTTTTTTCAGGCAAAAGCACATCATGTTGGAAAACCAGCATTCTGTTTAAAACAATGATCGTGTTGCAGTCCCAATGAGCCATCCTCAAGACACACTAATGCTGCATTCACACCCAACACACGTTAAGCATGTGGTAAGAGATTTGGATGACAAATTTCAGATCAAGAGAAATATTCAAACAGAAAAACAATTAAGAGTGGCATTAATTGCCATTTCATGGTTCATCAGATTAGGTCATACTGCAGTCAGTCATAGGCTATGGCCAACTGATGTTAAGCTCTTAGGCACAGTATGCTTGGACTTGGTCAATGTGACACGCTAGTAAGGTCACTTAACCCTCTTGATATGGGGCATCATCACTTGAATGGTCAGACTAGTGCAATGGGTTGAGCATTCAAGTGTCCAGATACTGATGAGCCTCTACAACATCCAGACTCCAGCCTTGTATGCATGTATGGCCAGTGTTGTTCTGCAGAACATTCATACAATGTATGCATCACAAAAGGCCAGTAGGTTAATGAATCACATGATCATCTTTCCATAACTTTATGACAACTCCTGATGGATAGTTAGAAATGTGAGCACATGCACATTTCCCTATACCAGACAAGTGGTACTGAAAACAATAAAATAGTTATGTACTACTCATTGATGCACTTTGCAAATCACTTTTTCATTAGAGGCAAATTGATGGACGCAAACATTTAAAAAGTGTATCAACAAAGACATCTTGCACACTCTGTCATGCAACAGTCACCATGAGGGGACATGCCAGTTTCCAGAGCATGTCTGCAGAAGGGTCCGTTTCCTACCGAGTGTGTAAAATGTATGTACATGTGTATACATTTCAAGACTTATTAGGCAGGGAATGTAAAAGATTGAAAAGAACATGGATAAGTGCAGCACAAAAACACTACATAGTGTACAAGTGGCCGTTTTTTTCTGGGTGTGAATGTGGATTGAAACTTAAATACTGTGGCACAGTATTTGGCTGGTTAGAGTCACTCTGCCTGAACCACATCTTTGTGGTGACGCATAATATGCTGGTTTTTCTCAGAGGGTCGTCGGAAACCCTTTGAGCAGATCTCGCAGCGATGAGGATAGTCTTTTGTGTGGATGGAAATGACATGCCGTTTGAACCCTGAAGCGTCCCCTGTGCTGTAGTCACAATACTGGCACTGGTAAATTCTCCGCTCTTTTTGTCCTTTGCCAATCACCACTGTGACACTGCTGGCGAGGCTAGCTGCACTAACTCTGGCTGGAGTACCAGGGCCAGTGGATCCGCTCGCTGACTTTTTTGGACTGACTGCTGAAGTGTTTGCCTCAGTCCGCTTGGGCTCAGTCTTTTCAGGAGATGATGCCTGTTGCTCTTTTGTGTGAACAGACAAGATATGGCGACTGAGAACAAAAGGATCTGCATTTTTAAAGTTGCAATGACGACACTGATGAAGTTTCTTGCTGCGGTGGGAAAGAGAGTGCTTTTTTAGTTCCGATGGCCTGTGGAAGCCTTTCCCACACACTGCACATTTGTGTGGATAGTCTTTTGTGTGGACAGAAATGATATGCCGTTTCAAATCACTGGAATTGGAACTCTTGTGATCACAGTGGGCACAATGGTGGGTCTTATTCTCCTCATGAGTTAGTCCATGCTGGATTAGCTCCTCCTCCTCAGCAAAAGTCTGAAAACACCGTTCACACTTGAATGGCATCTCTTTGCTGTGTTTTGTCTTGATGTGAGTCTTAAGATTTGATGAATCAGCCGACTTATAGTCGCAGTAGAGACAGGAATAGGGCTTCTCACCAGTGTGAGTTCGCATGTGTTTCTTTAGTTCTGATGGGTGACGGAAACCTTTACCACACTCCACGCAAATATGAGGGAAGCTTTTACTGTGAACCGCCAAGAGATGGCGATTCAAGAGCCCCTGCTCAGCAGTTTCATAGTCACAAAACTTGCATTTGTGTGTTTTACTGGGTGGAGTTGGTGGCTGCTGGCTCTTGGGTTCCCTTTGGTGCTGCAGTCTGTGTGAGAACAGCGCCGACTGCTGGTGAAACTCCTTACCGCACATTTCACACTCAAATGGAGCTTTGCTGCTCAAAGCATGCACCTCCATGTGGTTGTGGAGGCTAGCTTTCTTATTAGTGGTGAAATCACAGTCTGTGCACTGGTACTTCTTCCTAGTGAGAACATCCTGGTGGTGGTTCTTAGTGTGTCGTTTAAGGAAGCCACGCGACTTGAATTTCTTTCCACACAGCATACAAGGATAGACAGTAAGTGGTTGACCATAAGGTCCAATGATGATGGCTGGAAACAAAACGGACAAAACAAAATTAAAAACTCTTTCATAGTGTATTAACAGCAACAGCAGCTCAATTTGATGTACAAAACCAGTTTTCAGAGAATGTATGACATATTATCAAGCATATAGAGCATTCTGCATACAATTCATGGTGTGTCTCTCTCACCTGTCTGCACCTGCCGTGGCTCAGACCTTCTTTTCTTGGTCCGTTGCCTATTGAGTTCATCCATTCTATCAGACTCATCAATGTGCAGTAACGCACTTGCTGCCCCGTTCCGATTTTCACAGCCATCACCGTCATCCATACCTGAAGAAACAATCAATCAATCAATCAATTTATTTTTGTAACGCCCAATATCATAACAGAAGTCATCTCAAAGGTCGGTATGGACAAAAACAAATCAATATCAGACATCAATAATGATCAAAAATAATTCACACACGAATAGAATGTCACACACGAATGAAATGTCTGGACCAGATGTAATGTCCCGTGAATAAGTAAATCAACAAAAATGCTTAGAAATATAGAAGCTTAAAGTACTATGACAACTTGTTTAAGTGTACCATGATTTCCTTGATTGTGACGGGAATCCCCAACAGACATGTAAACCATTCTCTCTCGGAGTGGAAGTCCAGAGTCTGTTAAAGCCAAGCTCTCATTGTCTCCGTCACTGATGTCCACGGATTCACCTTTGAAGAAAACAAAATTAACAAAAGGAAACAAAGCACAACACGGCTTCAAAAATCAGCTAAATTTAAGCAATTACGGACAATCATTGCACATACCCATGTCATCCTCTCCAGAATCTGCTTTGAAGATGTAGACCTTGATTACTTCTTGTCCATCCTCATCCTTCTCCACTTCATGATCCTCCACAGCCCCCTCCACAGTCACTTCTGTTCCATCTTCAGACACCATTTTACCAGCTTCATCCACTGAAGGCACAGGTACAGTATAACAATCACCAGAACCACTCCACATTTAGATGAGCAAGAATAAAACAAAACTGTGCTTACAAGATATCATTAGATAATCTCCACAGCCGTCTTGGTCATCATCCTGCTGCTCTGGGTCCAAGCCATCCTCTGGGATGTCACTCATGGCTACTCCTTCCTCGTCTCCCTCTAGGGCCATCACACAGGTCTCTACAGCAACATCTTCATCTTCATCGCAGTGTACATACTCAGAAACCACATCCTCAACTGCATCCTGGATGACTAGCTCGTCTGAGGCAAACCTGTGAACCGCCATGCCTTCCCCCTCGCCTTCTGATACCAACACAGTCTCTTGAAGCTCCACAACAAACTGCCCGCCGGCACCACCCTCATCTGCAAGAAGCAGGATTACCCAGTTAGCCAGTTAACAAGTCAATAAGTAACAATCTTTTGTTTGTTTGATACAATAAATTTACAGTCATCTTAAGCATAATGATGGCATATTCATTTTTGTTCAAACCTTGAATTACCCAATACAAAAAAAATCATACAAGTTATCTGGCCAACAAACGAATCCTGCTTCTTGAAATACCCCAAAATAATAAATGAGAAACTGAAATATCCACAGATGAGACAGGTAAAGGGGAAAACAAGTGAACAGTAAAGTCACCATTATACTTAGATGACAATAAAACACAAGCATATAGAAACACACTATTTTGGAAAGCTCTTTTTGTCAACAGCTGTAAAAAATATTGGCATGTTATTTTTCCCTTTTATTTGCCCCCTCTGTACATAGTCACACTTTAATTACCCGATCCGTGTAGTATTATTTTAGGCTCTCTGGAACGTATAGAAAGCCTTGTGTCATCCTCATCCATTGTCCTCGCACTGCATTTGTTACTGGAGAGCTGGAAGCAAATTATGGAGACAAACTTAGATTTTCTCAAAAATGAAAATGCGCAGAACAAATGATGTTAAGAGAACATTGCACTAAAACCCAACTCTGCTCAGCACGAACATAGACGGTTTCTACACAGAGAACTTAAGTGTTTCAACTCTCACAGTAAAAGGAGAAGAAATTATGCTCAGTGAAAGGACCAGACCTGTTCATAAGTCACTGTTATGATGCAATTGGTATATATGAAAAACTGGTGGTTTCTGGGAGCTGTGGTACATTACACGAACTCAAGGATGGAGCAGATGTAAACAGAGGTGGATGATGCACCTTCTGTCCACTGATTCTCTGCGCGTACCATCCCCCACGTCGTACAGGTGAAAAAGACGTCCCCGAGTGATGGTGTTAAAATTCCGTGTCATAACGTGCTTATAAAAGATACTATGAGCTGGTAGAGCATCTATGAACTCGTCAGGTGTAGTACAATAACGGCGTTAGCTTTGTTTATGGCCCACAAAGATTGCGGTCTTTTATCACATCAGAACCCCTGCCCACTACACGGTTTCTGTAAAGATGTGCAGATATAACAGGAAGAAACATATCACAGATTTATTGTTGTGCTTAGGCAAGGCATGTAAGAGTGAGTGTATTACTGGTCTGTAAATCTGTATCAGTAGCAATGAGCCAAGGGGAGGAGGGCTAAACACCTCATACATTCTTCACAGCTTCTTTCAGTCAAGAGTAGCGAGCGCCATTTTGTTAGCCTGCTGTCTAACGAAAGCTAATTTAACAAAGACTGAATTGCGCGGCCCCGAGAGAAGGAAGCATATGCTGTATCATTATTACTGGTTGTGGGACTTGGTAACGAACATGCAAAGTGCCTACATTCATAGGGCTGATTAAAACATGCATTAAATGCGCTGTAATGCAGCCGAAGGAGCTAACCGGATAGGCCTAAATCGTCAATTATGGCCTGTGTCGAGGCCCGGGCCTGAGATGAAAAGGCCCAACCCTCTGCGGCCTTTCAAAGAGAATAAAGACCAAAACTCTACATGCATACAAAGGCAAGGCGAAATTGACGAGCATGCATACGCTTCACTCTGTATAGGCCTCGAAATGGCAAAAGTGAGCAGCGTACCAGATTTCTGCTGCAGGGGCGGCCTCTCTCCCTCGTCCTTCCCCAGGCCGCTGCTTTCCCCACACTCGGGCACGATTCAGACGGGATTTTGTGTTATTTGGGCGGGCCGCATACGACCAGAGAAGGAGGGGTTATGGGTTTCTTCTGGAGGTTTGCTCAAAGCGTCTGTAGCCAGGTCTGGTCCTGCTACAGCCCCCCGCTCCTCCAGCGCCAAGGCCGCCGTCAGCACAACACGTCACTGCCGAGCACCGGTAGGAAAACGCGGAAGAACTGCTGGAAATGACTGCATGACCACCATAGGACATGTTACAGGCCTTACACAAAGAGAGTCAATCCACCCAAGGCCATCCACATGTTATGAAGATTTAACCCCGAAAAAGAAGCTTACCCGTGTCTTTGACTGACCCATGACCTATATAAAGAGTTACATGTGACGTCCCAATGATCACAGGCCCAATTGGTCTATTGAAATCCCAGATCATTTTCTTACTTGACAAAATGTTTGATCAATGTCAGCTCACTTAAGTTCATTTCAGAAAATCATACACTGTAACAGTTTATAAATCAAGTACATACGTCCCAGGTGGGCACTCAAAGATAGCATATGTGACCCAGAAATCCTAAATAAAAATGTTTTTAAGTATCTCCAGGTTTTGTTTTTTTAAAATAGAAACTCTGTCTTTGAAAAGAATCAAGTTAATGTGGATACCATAAATAAAGAAAACAGTAAACAGTTATTAGCCAAAAGTTTATTGAGTCACAAAAAGTTACAATGTAAAAAAAAAAAGGTAATAAAATACAAAGTTAATAAATCACAATTTTGTATAAACAATTAGACTTGTAAGATAAGTATGTTTTTATTTTTATTTTGCTCCACTTTTTATTGCTATCTAATCACACCAGTTCAAAGACTGATTACCAACTTATGTAATGTTCTAAAAGAAAATTATAGTTAGGTTAATCATTGATTCTAGATTTCTTCAGTCATATGCTACATTTTACTTTGCAGTCATTTTCATTAGGTCTGTTTTGTCTATTGCAAAAAGACGCCAGCCCTCTTCAGAGGACAGATCAGCTGCTCCCCTGCGTTTGTAAAACTCGATAGACTTGGTGTTGTTTTCTGCAACAATAAAGTGCATACTGCTACAGCGGGTCTTAACAGCAATCTGGAAAAAGAAAATGACAAAACAAATTGTGAATTTGCAAATAAAAAGTAATGAAACCACAAAGATGTTAAGATTTACCTCACTGAGCACTTTAAGGATCTTGGATCCCATACCATAGCCTGGAAGAAATAGTAAAAGTCTTAAAAAGTATATATAATGCAACATTTTTATTGCAATGCAGAACTCAAATCATACCTCTGTAATCTTCCATGACGTAAAAGTCCTCTAGATACAGCAGTTTTCCAATCCAAGGGTCATAGGTGAAGTAGTACATGGCAAATGCTACCACACTGTAACCTGCAAAAGCAAATCTTTGTTTACAATTGACCTATTTGATGTAAATCTACACCAATTTTCTACTCACCTTCAGGGCTCTTTTGTTCCTGTGGTACTTCACCAACCAGGCAGTGATAAAATGGATGATCACCAAAGCCATCATCAAGTAGGTCTGTGGGTTATGGCATACATATTTGAGTACAACAACTGAGTGAATGTCAGAATAGCCTATCACAAGAGAACAGGAATACCCTTTTCAGTCAGCTTGACCTGCTCCTCCATTTCTTCAAATTTAGCAAGTTCCTAAAATTTGCCACAAAAGCGGTAGTATTAAGTTTGTTCATGTGATTCACAAAGAAACTACTTAGATCAGCAAATTTATTCAAGACCAATCTACAAAAATAATCAACATAACTTCATAGGTCTAAACTTACCTTTATCAGTCGTAAGATATCAGTCACATCCTTGGGTTCAGCCTTTCTTAATATATAATTGGCCATTTTCTCTTTTTCCCCCTTTTCCCTTTGCTCACTAGTCCTCTGAATGTAAAGAAAAGTAGAATTTGTTTCTTCATTCGCTTCTCAGGAGTTTACCCCCCGTCAAAAAGAACAACTATCATATACAGAAAAGCTTTGGCCGTTTCACGCAGAATGAGACATTTACTTCCTTCCTCACTTGCTTTATACTGAAAGGGAAGTGAGGGATGTGGTCTACAATCCTAATATGGTTACAGCACATTCCGGTAATGGTTGTCATTTCCTGTTGACCACGTCTCATTGTACCAGTTAAAATCATGTTTAACTATTAACTAGGCCTAGAACATATAGGAGTAAATGGTTAACTACTGACATGAGCGCAGTACACAATTTTTAGGTCATAATTCTTTGTAGTGTATGCCTCGATGTAAACGCTGACCTCTATAAATAGTAATCCAGACTCTTCGACAGAATAAAAGGTAAAGGAGTATCACCAAACCCATTTCTGTAATGCATGTTTGGGGCAGTTATACAATTCATCCTTAACTGGAGGTGACTTAACTGGCATAGGCCTTGGCGAATACAAGTATGATCTTTAAAATGGATTTTTATGAAAAGTTTATTAAAAACAAACACTCACTCTTCTTGACAGAAAATGGGCTGAAAAGTGCAAACATCTGTAACTTCTCATGAATCAACCAAACAAGCTTTAAAGACAAACAATTTATTGGACCTATGTA
Source organism: Lesueurigobius sanzi (assembly GCA_900303255.1). Taxonomy (NCBI): domain Eukaryota; kingdom Metazoa; phylum Chordata; class Actinopteri; order Gobiiformes; family Gobiidae; genus Lesueurigobius; species Lesueurigobius sanzi. Next base: position 35,026 of record OMNZ01121021.1, read on the forward strand.
GATAAGTGTAGCTCAGTTGGTCTTATGAAAGTATTTAAGTTTGCCTGAAGGGTCTGGAATGATCTGTGAAGAAAAAACATAACAAAAACACAGTAAATTCTTGTGTATTTTGACAGTGACAACATAATGACTTGTACTGTCTGCCAGATACAAAGGGAAGCTAATGAGAAGGCTGAAATATATCATGTCAAATTTTAGGAACTTAAATGTCGCTGAGGACGATCTTTGGACTAACGTCTGACACTTCAACTACAGAGCACAGATGAAGACTGAAGAGTCTTGGCCTACGATATCATGTCAACAGTTCTCAGGGGAAACTATTCACATTAGTCTAAA
>OMNZ01121021.1:35381-53671 GCA_900303255.1 Lesueurigobius sanzi
CACTAAAAGGTGGCCACACACACTAGAGGATTTTTAATCTTTTGAGACTAAAGATCTGTGCAAAGACAACACACACTTAAGGACAGACATGAGGACACACATGAGGAGTCCCACCACAGATCATGCCATGAGAAAGTTTTTATTGAGCCACGCCTCCTAAGACTAAAAATCTGGCTAAAAATCCTCTAGTGTGTGGCCACCTTATGCCTACCTCACTTACGATCTTATGATGACTGTCACCTGACCCTCTGTCCAGACAAAGCTCCAGCCCCCCTGCTATCTCTGACCCTGCCTCTCAGGTTGGGAAACAACCTGCCAGTGCAGTATTTATGGAGTTCTTGCATCTTTTTTTTGCCTAAGTCAACAGAAGTTGCATATGGGAGTGGGTGGGGTGTGTGCCAGTTCCTCTTGAAATTGTTGGCAATTTATTAGTGAAATCTTTCACATAGGAAAAAGAAAAACCCCAGAATATCTAATTTTAGCCAAAAGATACTCACTGTATCGCTGCCTGGCTTCCATCCTGCTGGGCACACTGAAAGATAAATTAAACAAATATTCACATAATCAGCCATGTTCTCGGGTGATTGTTATTGTGCTAAATACTATAGAAGATATTTTTACTCTACCTTCTCCATGTTTATCAGTATACTGGAAGGCCTGGACCAAGCGGAGAGTCTCATCTACCGATCGTCCCACAGGAAGATCATTCATCGTTATTTGACGCAGGATTCCTTTGTCGTCAATGATGAAAAGTCCCCTGGAAAATACAAAGCATTGCATTTACAATTTGTGCTCCTGCTCAGGCTCGTCCAATGTCATCGCTCAGTCGTACAAGAATTTATTCAAGGCCCTACACCTGACCCTCCCCAACATGCCTAACACATTTGTAACATTTCAGTTATTCACAAGGATGAGTTTATAAGCATGTTTCAAAACATTCAGGGCCACTTTTCCATAGACTACTTCATATTTAATGTACTGAATGAGGATAAAACATAATAATAATTTCACCAATAGTAAAAAGTAAATCTGGCCTTGAAGAAGAAATTAAATAGTGAATATTGATATTCCCTTGTAGATCAATATAAAGTGTAAACTTATTCACTTAGTCACTTAAAATGGTACATCCATTGTTTTGCCAAGAATAGGGCTGGGTATTGTTAATTTTTTCCCCCAATACTAGTACTTAACGATTAACCTATTCTAAATTATTTGTCATATACAGAAAAAAGTAAATATCTAGAGAAGTTTAAATTCATCTTATTTATTTTTTATTTATCTTGAGCTGTTTTGATGAGTTAAGATTTAGTTGCTCATTTCTAACCACTTGCTCTAAAGTGTTTTTGACTTGTTTCAATAGATTTCTACTCATTTCCTTTTTTATTTAAATTTATTTGCCAATGGGGTAAGAAAATTGTTCCTTTTGGCAGTTCTATTTTCCTAATTCAAGCGAGATTACCTAAAGAGTCATGAAATAAGCCAGTAGTAAATATGTCTAATCTAGTCTACTCCAAACAAGACTAATATTCTCAAATAAAGTAATTTATCCTTGTGCTTGATTTTTAGTTTTGTCGTTTCTTTTCGTGTTCTTATCATTTATTTGAGTTGAAACACCTAAGTCACTTTCTTTAGTGCAGTCTCAAGACCCACCAGGCATCACAATTTGCTTACACTGAAATATATACTAGTATCGTTTAACGGTACCCAGCCCTAGCCAAGACAGACAATTGCCTCAGACTCATGTAGAAACGGAGCTCAACAGTGCCGCCCACTCAGGTTCCAGAAGTAAACTTTCCGTAGACGATGGTGCAGCTGATGGTGGCTGCAGGGTCAGGCTGCAGCAGAGGCGTTCCTGGTGGATTACCAGAACACCCTAGTGGGAGTTCCTGTGACCATCCAATCAGAAAGCACGTTCTTAAGATGTCTTTTCCACTGCTTAACTTAAGAGGAGGTGGATAATATTTTCAGTGGCTGCTTGGCAAAAAACGCAACTGGGATTGACGTGGGTAAATTTGGAGATTGATATGTTAGCTGGGTAATATTTATGTAGTATTTTAAAATGTATTTATTTTGTTTTATTATTCATGCAATATTTAAAAGGCAGGTTCCAGGTTTTATTCCAGTTGATGTTAGCGAAATATGATTTCCAGTAAGCTATGCATTTAGGCTGAACTATTTTAGAATTATGTGTCTTGTTCCAATTTTTTTTAATTGTTGCATTTATTATCTAAAAAGGTTGACTCCATAACCTATAGATTCAACAAAAGTCATGTTTAGGAATCGTTTTTCAATATATAGGTTCCAACTCCTTATTTTGAAGTGTTTTTTTAAGACTGGATGTTTGGGGGTGTTATCGTGTGTTAGGCGTTCTCGCGTACGAGCTGGAACACCTCTATTTGGTTGCAGCTGGAACACCTCTTTTTGGCTGCAGCTGGATGATATTGAAGCACATGTCCTCCTGACAGAATTTGCGGAATATCTTCAACCACTTTCGCCCTGTACTGTCCTGACCAATAAAGTCAACAGGCCACAAAATTCTTGATTTAAAAAAAAAAAAATTAAATCCACAACTATTTTTTTTTAAAATTTGTATAGTTTAAAAGCACAAACAAAAAAAAAATCAACTAACTATGTGGTATACTATACATATTTAGTTGATTATGTTTTTTTAATTGAAAGATAATACCAAATGCTTAATAGTCAAGTGTGCTTTGCAGTGGGCGGTAAGATTTTGGAGAGCTACTCGGATAGGGCTTGAGAAGTAGACTGGTGCCAAAAGACTACATGAATGTGAGTTAAGTAGTGTATACCTGAGTGTGTGCCCCTGATCTTCAAGGTAGACGCCATAGTCTTTGGATATTTGGTGAGTGAGATCAGACAACAGAGGGATCTTCATTTGTCCAAGACCGCCTTGCTTCCGAGGTGTGTTGATCCTACAAAAGACAAGAATAGAAAGCCAATAGCCAATGTACTGAAAAGTCACAATTATAAGATCTACATTGAATTAGCTTTTTTTGTCTCACCAGGCCAGATGGGTGAACTGGGAGTCCACGGAACAGGCCACCAACTCTGTGTTGATGGCTTGAAACTCGTGCACACGATCGCTGAATGCAATGATCTCAGTGGGACAGACAAAGGTACTGCAAAAGAATCAGCACATATCGTTTTAGGACTTGTTCCAAATAGAGCAAATACAAAACAGTGGTGGATCTACTCACAAGTCCAATGGGTAGAAGAAGAAGACAAGATATTTGCCTTTGTAGTCCGATAACTTCAGCTCTTTGAATTCCCCATCGATGACAGCTGTTCCTTCCCAGTTTGGTGCAGGCTTAGAAACTGAAAAATGCAATATTGTACTGTCCAATTTATGGCCAATTTCACTTTAGCAATCTTAGCAGTTAAGTAAATGAGTGCATTACAGGAAATCCGCTCAACATACATTCATGGGACTCACTCACACGTCCTAAAGACCTGGGGGCAATTGCTTTACATGGGAATGAACAGGTCTTTCTGCTCAGTTCAGTTCAATGAATGTCAGGTTACTTTGTGAGTGGTGTTGGACTTGTGCCATGCAAAGTCATCATCTGTCCAAGGGGCGGACACATAATACCATGATTTTCTTTAGAGTGACGTGTCCTTTAGTTTACAAATAAAATGGCCCCAAACCAAAACAAGCGACTTTTTTGAATGAATTACTATTACGCGCTCGGCGTCAAATGGGAATATGGGCAATATCTGCAGGCGACTGCCTTTAATGTGCACGTACAGAAGGAATACATATTTTGCGACAGACAACCAAAGTTTACTCATTGCCTAGGTAATTCAACTCACTCTTTGCTTTGCTGAGGTGCAAGGAATGATCAGACACTGGCACACGGAAAGCCTCCCCGGGATAGACGTGTCCTCCCGCGTAGTTGTGGCACTGGGAGTTCACGCCATTATCCGTCGCGGAACTGACTCCGGTGATGAGGAGTAGAAAAGTGCACAAAACACACAAAAGCTCCGTCTTCAGGTTTGGCTGCAGCGAAGGCTTCATTGCTGAGTTGCTTGTGGAGCACGTAGCCACTGCTGGCACCACCGATTTGAAGCACTTCTTCCTCTGTTTTCTCTTCCTCATCAATGTATTTAACAAGCGTTTGAGAGGCGCTACTGCCATCTTCTGGATTAAAGGTGATTTCATTTTCCAGAGATCAATCCAGGTCAAAATCACGTCTAAAATAGGCTAAAATATGACTAGGTTCTGTACAAGAACTAACTCAAAAGAAGACAAAAATTGTTAACTAATAAACTACTGTAAAGTGTAATGAAATTTAACAGAATAGACTTGCAGAACCACTGTAGAGGTTATACTTTGGATATTCCAGAATGACAGGAGAAGCCAAATGAGTCAGATTTGAGTTGTTAATGTTTTGACACTCGGTTCTGTTCTGTGCAGAATGAAAAGCACATATAATCTAAAACTAAAACACAATGGACTCCTAAAATTTTAGTTACACAGTCCAATAATTTTAGACTGTAGGGAAGAAAAAAAAGCACAGGCCCGGTACCTTTATAGAGTCTTTTATTACAATGCTACAGATAAAATCATTACTTTCTTGGAGCCATTCTTTGTTAAGCCTTCTTCCCTTTATGTAACAGTCATTTTGAACAACTTTGTACTACAGCATATTCATTTGTTACAGTATGTCCACAGCTTTTTCCCTTCCTGTGACCGTTCCACCTCCTTCAGATGAATAATCCAAAAGTAAAAAATAAATAAATACTGGGGTTGCAATGTTAAGAATCAAAGTTTAGCATTATGATTAACGAATACCAAGTTGTAGAAAATGGCACATCTGTACAGTGACGTTTCATTACTTGGACATTAGAACGAGATGAAGGACCAAAATCATAAACGATATCTGACACTTGTGTATAATCGACAATGTATTTACAGTACCCAGACCAGCATTTACCCTGCTGTAGATGTGCAACAAGGAGTGTAAATAGAAGGCATTATGAGTATTCAAACAAATGAGCTATATTTAATAATCAAGAGCACAAAGCTGAATTTCTGTCAGAAAGCAGCTTCTGATCTTGCTGATGGTATTGGGTCCCATGGGGTTTGCCTGGGACCCAATACCATCAGCAAGAAGGTAGTTTCCTTAAATATACATATACAACAATTTGATTAATTGATAATAGTTAATAAAACAAGATCTCCCATTTCCAAAAAAAAAAAAAAACATTGGTGTTTCAGAATGTAGCCAAATATTTTAGGGTGTTTGCACATGATCAAGTCCCAAAACAATAGGCACAAGACACTGCAACAGTTTGAGCGATTTTACAGCGTGGCTTATTACAAAGACTCAATAAAGGTAGTGAGTGGAAACAAGCACATTTTAGCTGACAGATTTGAGTTTTGACCAGGGACTGGTGCCGCGCACCTCAATTTCTGGGTTGTTGTGATAGATGTGGTTGCACAGTTCTTCCAGTGGAGGTTCAGGATCTGTGGTAGCAAACAGTGCTGCATCTTCAATTTCTTTTCTAACTTCAACGTCGATTTCCTGTTGAGAAAAGCGGAATGTTTTAATTGATTTGCACAGACACAATCACCCTAGTAAATGAATGCAGGCAATGCAGGTGAGGAACAGAGGCAATACCTTAAGCTCCTCAATGCTGGCCATATTGTTGCTCAGCATGCGGTCTTTCAGCATAGAAATGGGGTCACTCTTGCTACGGACTTCCTGGATCTCTTCACGTGTACGATAACTAAAACGAAAAAAATGCTAAATTTGCTTTCAATTATAATTTATATTATAAAGAATAATACATATTTTTATTGACCAATTTATAGCTATGGAATATAATAACAAGTAATATTGCAATTGAATGGTAATTCACTTATCTAAGTTAGCAAAGTCGACCAAAAAAAGAAAATAAAACAAAACATAGTTAACACAATTATATTTAAGACTTTGCTCATATTTATTTTACCTAGTTTTCCCTTGTTTGACATTTCTTGTGATGTTTATTTTTTCACTTATTCAACATAAAGAGAGAACGGTCTGGCTGTCGCCGACAGGAGATGATGTCATGAGATGATGGCTAGCTTAAATTAATCCAAACTAACCCTAAACCTAACCTTAAGGATAGTGGAGTTTACTAAAGTCGTGTTAATGAAAAAAATTGAATTAAAAGTCGTAATTAAAAGTGGAGGCGACGTCATGTCCTGTGGAGCTCCACTCGTCACATGCTCCTCCATCGTCTGCAGCCAGACCGTCAAACTGTTTATAGCTGAACACTGCATGGTAATGTTACCTGACGCCGGGATCACTCATGCTGTGTCCATGGTAACGGTATGTCTGGAGTTCCATAAGGATCGGGCCCTAATAACAATTGCATAGGACACTTAAAACACCATGAAAATAAATGTTTACTTAAAATGCATTTCAGCAACAAAACTCACCTTTCCAGACCGACAGTGATCAGCTGCAAACCGAGTTGCTTCTCGAACACACAATACATCCATGCCATCAATCTGAAGGTGACATGCAGAACATAAGTCTTACTTTTGTCAGACAAAATGTATTCGTTCATTCAGAGGTACAATTTCCATAGAAATAAACTGAATTATTATACAATCTTGAATAATAATATTTACCCTGAGACCAGGAATGAACTCTCCTCTCTTAAAGTAGTCTGTGCTGGCAGCTGCTCGTTCTACTGAAGTTCCCATACCATATCGGTTGTTCTCACAGATAAAAATTAGAGGAAGTTTCCACAGAGCTGCCATGTTGTAGGTTTCAAAAATTTGACCCTTTGAGACGTGTAAAAGTAATGGTGCATAATCACAACATATCCAGTCACACAGTTCAAATAAATATGGCTTATAATAAAGGAACCATTTAAACTTCTAAATTATTTCAAATAGAATTATGGGCCATACCTGGTTGGCAGCGCCATCACCATAAAGACAGACACAGAGCTCATTGTTGCCCTGATACTTGCAGGCCAAAGCCACACCTGCTCCCAGAGGAACCTACACAAAATACAGAGGCATTAAATTACATAAATGCATGTTTTAACGATTCAGTGCAGTGCAACTAATTTGTTGACATGAATTATAAATACCTGAGCACCAACAATTCCATTCCCTCCATAGAAATGATTACAGTACATGTGCATGGAACCACCTTTTCCCTTTGCAATTCCTCCTCTTCTCCCTATAAAGCAGAACATGTATAAAGACATAACAATCATAATAAAAATATCCATAATTAATAAACAAGTTATTTGTAAAAACATACCGGTAAGTTCAGCCATGATCTCCTTCACAGTCCCTCCTCGGGTGTATGTGTAGCCATGGGCTCGATATGCAGTAATCAGGTGGTCGGACAGATTAATGCCTGCTTCAATACCAACAGCACATGCCTCCTACAGTGAGAAGTAGAAAAGTAATACTTTATTTGGAATAAACACCTTCAACTACAATCAATTAATAATAATAAAAAAAACACATGAACACTATGGTCCATGTTATGCTTAATGATTGATCACTTGCCTGGCCATCATAGAGGTGGCAGAAGCCTCTGATGATCTTCTGCTTGTAAAGCTGATCTGCCTTCAGCTCCATGCGTCTCATCGTCTGCATGACGCGGTAATACTGTAGGCCCTCATCTCGGGTCATCACGACTTCAGTGGCAGGGCCCTCATCCAGTTTATGTGTGTCACACTTCTACAGAAATATATTATTCAGATTCAGATACAGCAACACTTTCAGCAGTGTGTAAAATAACTTTTACTTGCCTTAATTTCAAATGATGCCTCAGTGGTGAAGTCAGCATAGGTACGTGCTGACATAACCACTGCAGCGCCCTGGAACATAAGGAAGACGTACATGTAAGGACAAGCAGAGCAAAAGCAAAGTGTCATATTTTTATTGAATATAGTGGGGTGTTTTGCAATGATAGTAAACAAAGAAGCACTTGATTCCACATATAAATATCTGCACAACCTGTGTTCTTAAGAGCTCAAGTGAATTTATCCATTATGAGATCAATAAAGTCTTAAACAATTCACATCGCTATACACATAATCTACAAAAGCCATACCTGTATGTAGACATTATTACAGTCTCTCTGAGTTATGGGTCATGCAAACACTTAGACATTATTAGATAGTTTGCACTCTAGGAGCATAGTACCAAGTATACTGCAGTCTCCATGGCATTGCCTCCCCTATTCCTGCTGTCAGCGAATCGCACCAAATTAATTTAATGGAATTTAACGAATCTAACTATTTTTTTAAATTAAATTAGTTTCTACAACAATGCAAAAACTGTCATTTATGAAGAAACTCAGCTGTGTTAGCCAAACAAGCTACCATCGGCCTGCCAAGGTCAGAATACAACAGGACTTTTTGAAGAAGGCTCCTCTGTTTCATTGAACGTCTATAATCAGAATTGATCATTTCTATAATTCATTCTTTTACTTACATTTCTCTGGGCGCAGGCTCTGAGCACATTGGAAATATTAGTCAGCATCTTTAGCTTCACTAGCCCAGTTTCACTCCCGTCCTTTACCAACACCGCCCGGCACTTCCGGTTCAGCCTTTTTTGAAGCTTTTCAAAGTTACAGCAAAACCACTACTGCCCCCTCCTGGCGGTACTTGTTTACCACAGGTTCAGAAACAATCGTACACGTGGTGAATTATTGTCCATAAATCTGACACACAACATTGCACACAACGCGCGTCACGGTTTTTAGAATCTGATATTACTTTGTTTATGGAAGCATATATCATGCAGACACGATGCTGCGGCAGGCTCTTGATATCTCCTCTTTCATTGTAGGAGACAAAGATAAGCTTCAAATAATTTTGCTGATCGTATCCTCTCTGTACTGGATTACCAATTTCCCTTTCTTTCTATAACCAGCATCCTCTGTGCCTGTGCGCTGCGGCTCGCTCTCTTTACGCAGCGACGCGCAGCACAGTGGATTTTTAGTGCGCAGCGCAGCATCCTCTCTGCAATAGCCTCGGCTCCTCTCCATCATCTGACGCTACTGACCTTCGCAGTATCTGACTAATTTTGTCTGGTGGATGGGGGTTCTTTCAGACGTGCCGCGTTAGCTCACTGCTGTGTTGTGAAACGGATAGCTGCACTGAAATCACCGCAGATTGTTGGGGAGACTAATGTCAACAATGGCGAAAACAACTCCTATTGCATCCTCTGCGAACCCAGGTAAATTAGAAGAAAAGAAAAAAAACATTGTGCTGATTTTGCGTTGCGTATATAGACCAAGAATGTTTTGTGTAAACAATTCGAATCCGAGGCAAATGAAATCACAGATGATAGCTGATAGGCCTATTTAAAGATTTCCCCATGAGATGAAGCCTTTCGAATGAGTCAATATGCCTGATCATTTTGAATAGGCAGGCTATACGCATGGCTACTTTGAAGACTGCCACGTTAATATACATGTATTGGAACAAATTGCCTTTTGATAGTGATCACACATGCTCTTGTATGTGTGAATTTGATTGAATAGGCCACTAAGGTGTTGGAAGTCTTTTTGAATGGAAAGGGGCTAGAATAGGTCTGACCTGAGACTCTGGGATCAAATTAGGTTTAACAATTGGTCCACACCAAGAGGAGGCACGGTAATCAAAGCTAAAAGCTAAAGTGCATTGAAGCACAGGGCAACCAGAAAAGCATACCTATTTTAGATATTGTATATTGTCTCTTCAGAAATGTCAAAACCACAATACAATGAATGGAAATGTTTAAAAAAGAAGAAGCTGTATATAAATATAAATATTAGTGTATAGCTTCAGATCAACCAATAATTCCATTTAGTAAACAAAGCTGTTCATTCATGCATCAACTAAATTCCTGGATTTGAGAGCAGAATTAGCCCACAATGCCCTACTCAAAACAGGATCATTCACTTGATTAGGCAAAGCTACTTACTTGTTTCACAGCACAAATACAAACCAGACCACTGTATTTTGTTCTACTTTAATCCTGGTTTGGTCCCCCAGTTCAGACCTAGTTTAGACCTGGTTTGATAACAACAGCACAAATGAACAAACTATACAAAAACGGCTAATGTGAAATACTTTTACTTTTAAAGTACAACTGAAAGTGGATATGTACAGTTTCAGTCTGGTCTGCAAAGAAAGACATTTTAGTACTTCTTTCACAACTGACTGTTTTCTCTATGTCATCGCAAAAGAAAATTGCCTAATTTGGGAATCAAACACTTTGTTGTTAGTGTTAAAATGTATTACAAATTTTCTCTCTCTTTGTTAGCAGAGAAGATGACAGCACCCTCAATCACTCTTCTTCCTGAAAAGAAATCTCCTACAAATGGTCACAGCTCTCCAGCCCGAACTGGCAAAACTAGTAAGTAGCATTCACCCTCTCTCCACTATCAAAGCCTACAAAACAATCATCTCTTTTTGGAATGTGGCGGCTTTGACAATGGGGTATGACAGAAACATGCATTCATTAGCGTCTTATGAAGAACAATACGCTATTTCTTGTGTAGCGTAACAGTGGTGCCCTTGGCTTGGGGCGTGTTGGCATTTTGCACTGTGCAGTTTAGTAACACTGAGCAGATTGCACAAAGACTTCGCCTCTGCTGGTAGCAAGTCAGCACTACATCACTGCACTGGGCTATAACGTCAGACAGTAATGTAGAGACACAGCTGAGTCTGCTCTCTCACATGGGTCTGTGGTCTTTTTAGCCCCATCAACCACAGAGAAGAAGCCACAAATAAATGGCCATGCATCTCCTTCGCACCCTCAAGCAAATAAAGCAGGTAAGTGACCCTCTGTATGTTTGAAATAAATCAGTGGAAACGATTTTCTATCACTGGTTTCTTGTCAGTTTTAGAAGGTTATATGAAGACGGATGACAGGGTACGTTTAGCCAAAGAAAGGCGTGAAGAAAGAGAGAGAAGCCTTGGTAAGTCATCAAATTTACTGCAATACAAAATAAATTAAAAAATCTGTCACATCTGTCCAAAACCGATAATATGTTCAGTTTCTGTGTAAAATTCTGATGTGGTCGAGTGACTCTCCTCTGGCGCACAGTCCCTACAATGATAATGTGTCGCGACAGAGTTCACTGATTCTTGTTTCGCTTCAGAGGATGTAAAGCCACAATAGTTTGCAAAAGTAGGTTTCTCGTTCCTACACAACCCTGCTACTATTTCCACTCGCTACACTCAGTTACTGCCCGGTCAAACAAGAGTCAAACCAGGTCTAAACCAGAAATAAACTGGGCTTGCAAAACAGCTCATGGCCTTTAACATATAAAGGGATTGTATGAACTAATGCTAAAATAAAACCAGTTTTAGGCAGCAACTAGAACAGATCTGGTTCTCCACATTGACACAGAGTTTCTTGTGTGTTTCAGTGGCCAGAGAGCAGATGATTAAAGAGAAAGAGCGCCGCGCACGGCTGCAGTACGAGCGCACAATGGAGGAGCGCTGCCGGCGTCTGGAGGAGCAGAGGCTGCGAGAGGAGCAGCGCCGCACTGCCGTGGAGGAGAAGAGGAGGCTGCAGCTCGAGGAAGAGCGGGTCAGGCTATGGGGGAGTCTGCAGGGCTGAGGGCTTAGTGCAGACAATTTGAGTAGTGTTAATGACCAAGAATTATGTGAATAATCAAGGCATATGCAGTGAATATAATGAATACAGTTAATATATTTACAAAAAATAAATAGGCTAGTCCAAGCGAGATTAAAATCTTTTGTTGTGTTATGTTTTTTGTTTTCCAATATGCAGAACTTTTCGCCAGTTACATTATTGACACTTAACCAGACTGCAGAGGCAAAGACTAGACTAGAGACTATCACCTTGACAAAGAACCCTGACTTATACTCCACAGGATTCAAAACAGTTCTAGGCTTAATTGGACCCCCTCTACATCTAAAGATTTGGATCTTGTTACATTTCATTCTTCATCTTATATAGTAACTTTAACACGGAATTAATAATTAAAATACAGTGAAATGCAAGTGCTTCAGGGTTCTTGTAAGTGTATTGAACTGGTGCTCTTCTAGTATGAGGCCAATATCAATAAGAAGGGGAAAAAAGGAATATTGACTTGTAAATTGAACCTGAAAACGTGAAAAATCAGAGGCAAATTTGAAAATCCTTTATTTTAAAATGGATTTCCAATGTGTTGACTGCCTATACGTTTTCAGGTTCATTTTTATCCCATTTTCACTGAATGATTATTCTTGTGCTTCAGGAGCGTCTGGAGGCGCTGATGAAGAGGTCACTGGAGCGCAGTCTTCAGCTGGAGCAGAGGAGCCGGCGATGGGGCAGAGGGTACCCAGGTGCAGGTAGGTAGGCCCTGGTCTGCACTCCAGCTGCAGGAATGCTTCTAACAAAAGAATGTGTCTTTGCTGTTTCCCCACATCTAACAGAATGTGAGGGACTGTCACTTCCCTTTCCTTTCCTTTGATTTGCTTTGTTTGTATGTTTGTTTATTGCATGAGCAGAAATAAAGCTCAAAAAGGACAGTTACATACAATATCCTCTGTTGTATGTACTGTATATCTGTGAACATAGCTGTTTGGCAGTGGTACATAATGGAACCTTTTAAGAACGTTTTTTTTTGTTTAAGAATCTGACTGTTAATTTAAAGCCACACTTTGGAATATTTCAGGTAAAGTGTTGATAGTCATAAGTTAACTGTTGTAAAACTCAACTTGGATGAGGACATGTGATCAAATTTAATATCTCGATGGAGATGGTGATGTCTTGCTTTTTTCATCATTAAAACATGCTACATAAAGTAAATGCTTTTATTTTATTCCATTTATTGGGTGATGCAGTGTGGTTTTAAATGATAGCTAAGGTTTTCAAAAAGTCACCTGGATTGGGTTAATTTCCTTTTTTTGTGAATAATATTCACAAAAAAAAAAAAAAAACTATGTGAAATACTTGAATGACCAAGCATTTACACTGGCATATAATCATTTAAATAATGTAAAACTACAGTTTATTTCTTTCTGCATTTGAACTCAACATTTCCCCCCATAACTAGTATAACATAAGCAATATAGTGGCGGCAGAAGCTTTGAATGACTTCCCATCCAGATGCAGATCTGGATGTCGATGCTCAGATCCTGTTGATAATGCTTTGTTTGCTCTGCTCCGCCCGCTGCCTTTTAGGTGACTGTGAGAATGCCTCTGTCCCCTCCGCTGCCTCCGCCTTTCCCCATGGCATTGCCTCCCCTATTCCTGCTGTCAGCGAATCTGGTAAAGTTATGCCCCATGTCCTGCCCACATGTATCTTCCCACTTGTTCATTGAACAGTTGTTTGTTTGCTTTTGGTGAGCTAAAGGCTAGCGGCATGACTTGCATGTTTGACTTTTAATTTGATATGGTTTTGTTGCTAACTACACAGTACATTTAAATAAATTAATCTGAAGCTTGATCTGTAGTTTACAATTCTTACTTAGTTGCTTTGAGAAAGTGGGCCGTTATCTCTTCAGTGCAAGACAAAAATGCATAAAACCTCCTGCATTTTGATAATGTCTTGAGTCTCAAGTTTATTATGTCTTAGTTTAATTATACTCTGGTTTAGTATATTATGAATATGACAATCATTTATCTAAATCAGAGTGGTACACTATAATTAATAACAGTCTCAAAACGAGTTGAAAAATGAATAGGCTGGGCACTGAGAATTGAGTGTTACAGAGCTCGTTACAGGTTCACAGTCGGCTCATTTCTGAGGGTCTCTTCAAAGTATCCAACAGTTAACTATCTACTGAGTCCAGGTGGTTGGCCTTGACAAAAGAAATATTATTATGACTCCCCGGATTCAGAGATAGCTCCGGCAGCCTCCAGCATATTGTTTAGGAAACAGATAGCGCTACAGTGCCCTTGTGATCGATGCCTCTCAATGTATTTACTTGGCTCTGACCTCGATGGTTTGGAAATTAAGGTGAGGTAAAAATGTCAACAAGTGATGTTAGTTGCCATGTGTAGACGAAAAAATAGCAAGTACAGGAGCCACGTCCTGTCGTATATTTAGGTGTGATAACAAATAGGATGACATGGTCAGCCATACATTGAGGAGCGCAGCTCACATGGCCTCAACATCTGTGAAATCAATCAGGAGTGTATGGTCATAACACATTACTGTTGTAAGAGCACACCGTTTAACACAGCAGTGAGTTAACAGTTAAAATCATTAGTAAATAAGACTATGCAGGGCCACACATGCCACTCCCATAGTTTTATACATATACAGATCACAGGTTTAAAACAGGAACCACAACAAGAACCCTATTATTTTTGCATGCTGATTGCAGTTTTCAGTGAGTGAAGTCCACAGTTTAACAATTGCAATCACTGTCCACTGACTTGAGAAGAAATCATTTGTGTTCTTGATTTAATTATTTTCTATAAATCACATGTTGTTGCAGCACCCTGTAGCCCGCACAGATCTCCATATCGTGCGGATCATAGCAGAGTGGTCCTCCAGGGAGGCTCTCAGTCCACTCCCAACACCCCTAAAGTGAGTTGTACACATATAAACAGTTAGAAAATATATAATAGAAAAATGTACGTTGATATTTTGATATTTTTAGAAACAGCGCTTGCGAAAATATAGAAATGCCTCTCCAGGTTATGGATCCCCCGTGAGGAGGTCTGAATCTCCAGCTGCAGTCAAACACACAACTTCTCCGTCACCTAAGTAAAAGCATATTTACATTACATATATGCATTTCCTTTTATGTATTTTTGTGTTATTTTGATATAATACATTTGTCCTGTGTGTTCAGGATTGTGTCAAGGATGCGCACTCATTCACCCAATAGCTTACACCCAAACCAAAACTGTCCAAGTAAAAATCCCACGAATCTCCCTAAAGATCTCAACAAAGCAGAAGACAAACCCACAAAGTTGTCCAAAACTGACAGTCCACAGAGGATTGCACAAGCCGAAAGAAACAGTATTGATGCCAAACCTAAAGGTGAGCCTCCTCAGACCATAAAAGTGAACATGATTGAAAAGTTTCACTCTCCTGAACGAAGAAACCAAGGGGTTAAACCAAATGTCTATGTTCAGGAAGGAGACAAGAAAAAAGGTAGGTCATTTTCATTTATGCACATTTCTATATTTTAGAATAAAGACTTGATTGAAATTGTACTAAATTATGTTTAACGTTGTTACTTTTGATAGAAACAACCCCAAACACATCCTCTGGGAAGATAGCAGGAGGTATGACCAACGAGGAGGAGGCCACAAGGCTATTAGCGGAGCGTCGCCGCTTGGCCCGTGCTCTAAAAGAGCATGAGGAAAGAAAGAGAGCACAGGAAGAAGCAGCAAAGTAGGTTATTTTAAAATATCAAACATACTGTGTTATTGACTAATGTTTAACTGATTAAATTATCTAATCCGACACATAGACTTAAAGAGGAACTGCTGAAGAAGCCAATGGCACAACTGCAGGAAGCAAAGGTTGAGACTCAAAAAGAAGAAATCAAAAAAGTTGAAAGTCTTAGGCCAAAAATTGAAAATGAGAAACAAGTGAATGGAGAAAACATGCAGCTGAATCAAAATGGCAAAGAGGTAAACATTCAGAATATACAGTGCACTTGTAAGGGGCATCTACGGTAATGCAACATAGATTAAGTGCTTTGACTTTCATTAAAGGAAAAGGCCAAAGCACAGACACCTGAAGAAGCAGCACGCCAGCAGCAAGAGCGAGATCTGCAGAAGCAACAAGAAGAGGAGGAAAGACAGCTTCGCAAAAAGGTTTGCCAGAACGCAGCATAGAATTAGACAAGTGTTAAATATTTCAAAGTAACAAATGTCTGTCTTCTCTCCAGAGAATTGAAGAAATCATGAAGCGAACCCGTAAAGGCGAAGGGGACATGAAGGTACCATGAGAGACGTGACAAGTTACACATCTTCTGCCTTCTTCCCTTTCCTTGATTCCTTTTTGTGATATATATTTTTAAATCAGATTTTTATCAAATGTACTGGTTTTGCCTTTTCTAATAATTCATTAAATTTGAGGATTGCTAAGCTTCTAGTTTTGTGTGACTCTGTGTTGACGTTTGGAGCAGGTGGAGGAGAGTGCCGGGGCAGACACAGGTCAGTGGGTCGCTCTCTCTTTGGTCTGCAGCCGTCCCATGCCGTTTCCACTCTGCTCTGTTCGCCTTTAAAACATATTTGGCTCACTTTTGTTCTTAAGCATCTTAATTGAGCATTACTTTATTGCTTTATGAAAGGTATTGAGGCATCAGTCATAGCATTTCTTTTGGTTTTTACCAACTTTTGTTTCATATTAACTATAATTTGCTTTCAAATTGATTTTGCACATGTCTGCAGTGCCTGGTAAAACAAATTTATCCTCTTGGTCTTTGCATTTAATACAAGCTCTGACTTTATCTGCACACTTAGAAGAAAGACTGCATTTGTATTTAAAGATACATGAGCTTTAACATGACACTAAATAACATACAATGTAAATCAAAGCAATGAAATACAATCATTATTTGAGGATAGTGTTGTATTTAACAATGATTTCAGGAGAAGCCAAGAGGATAAAGAGTTAGCTACAACTATAAGCTGGCTGTACTTCCTCTCAGCCTTGTGCATGATGTATGCAGCTAGTAGCGACATGCCTAGAGTATGCTGCAGTGTCAAAGAGCTGCTGCTGAGTGGACATGATGAGAACTGTGCATTGGGAGCTGAAGTAAAATTAGCTGCTCTTGAAAACGCCCTTGTAAGAACCTATTGAGCCTGTCCCCAGGGACAGAGCTCTATGCAGCATGAGCCTACCTACCTGCTGTTAATTCCATGAGTAGGTTTCGAAAATGGTCTGAGCACGTAAGGTATGGACATTTGTGGTGTTGTATTCTCAACAGGGGAAGCATCGGTGACTGTTGATGGGAAGGTGAAGGAACAGTCAGACAAAAGGGAGGTTGAGGTGCAAAGCGAGGTTGTTGACACTGTGGTGAAGATGGAGGGACTGACTGATCCTCACAAAGAAAATCTTCAAAGTGGAAAATCTATTCCCAAAGTGGATACCCAAAAAACGGAGGAGACCCAGCAATCCAAAGACAGTAAAAACTCTATCCCAAAGAAAGATATGGGTCAGCAGTGCAATGCAAATATCATAATCACAAACCAAATTATGAAAGAATCTACTACGATAGTTAAAAGGGAAGTCAGTAGGGAGTTTTTGAATGGAGCTGTGAAAAGTGAATCTCTGAAGAGCAGGAACATCACCATCAATGAGGCAAACAGACAGCAAACTCTGCAAGTGCCAGAGACTGAGGCCAGAGTGACTAAACCCTTGGTGGCACCCCTCCCTTTGGGACAGCTCATTACCCCAGTCATCAAGCTCCCACCTCTGGAAGTGTCTCGGACAAGCTCTGGCGATGAGGTGCAGTCCATGGAAGTCAGGTAAGTGAAAGTGATAGGCCCCAAGTAAAAGGAAGTTTTCAGACCTCTTATAAATATTTGGGCAACACTTGGTTCAGATGGTAGAGTGTGTCGTCTTATAACGGGAAAGCTGACAGTTCGAACTGTTGTTGCGCCCTTGGGCAAGACACGTAACCTGCCTGTGTGAATGAAGTGTGTGGGTGAATGGTTACAATAGTAGCTTAATGTGTAGTATAATGTATAGAGTTCGGAAATGTGATGTCATATCGCAAAGCATTATGGGATTAGCAGTGCGTTTTTCCATAATAAACTAAAGGAGGTTTTAAAAGGTAAAATACTGGAGTTATTGTTCGTATAAAATCATTGACACTACAGTGAGTTAGATGTATTTACCAGCAGTGACTGAGCAGCTAACGGAGCTGTTCCACGGCTCTTTTCTACACTTTTTATTACGTTTCTTGCCTACGTTAGTCTATGAATAATGTTTGCTAGTAGCTGCAAACATGGCGGATTTCCATGGCAACAGTGGGTTTTCCCGAACTCTATAGGCGGGGTATCATCAAACAACATTTCATCACAATTTGACATCACAAAGATTCTCTCAAACCAACTGATAATCACTCAAAGTCCAATGCATTTCAACGGCGGAGAGCATTTGATATTTTGGAAAGGTTAATATCTGTATATTTGGACTGGCAGCACTCCCAGTCCACGTTTTTATGTGCCTTTGTCGCTTTGTAATCTCAGGGCAGTTGACAGACTTGGTGGGGCCCGGGGCAAGAAGGTTTCTCATGGGCCCCCCACCACTCAACCCTTACGGCGGCACCTGTTTGCTACAGCATTTTTGAAATAAATCATTTTATAGGCTGTATTTTGGGGCCCT
>OMNZ01121021.1:63419-77890 GCA_900303255.1 Lesueurigobius sanzi
CATTCATCAATAACGTAACTTAACATAACATAACTTTTCTGGTATTTTTAATCATAAAGTCTAGGGCCCTGGGTAAGACCATACTCTTCGCACAGTCCATCGTTCTTGCTCTGGTTTTGTGCATAGCTGTACAATATTTTGATGATGATTAAATAAGATATCAGAAATCTTGAAACCATAGGTGAACATGGAGTTGGAAAGAGAGGGAAAAGATGGTGAAGCTGAAGCTAAAAGTAAAGAAACATCTGAAACTGTAAGTCAAACCTCACATCTCCAAGTATCCTGTTTTTTTTTTTTTGCAATTAACATTTCTTTATAAATTTACCAGTCAATATCAGCGGCGTCATGTGAAGAGCCCTCCAGTTCAGACGCTCTTTCCAGTCTGCTTCCAAAAGCCCTGTCTGTGGTCCTCCATCACACAATGCCTCCTGGACACAGCACTGACCATCCCACCAGCGAACACTCCGCAACACACACCTCGCCCACACCAAACCTGGAGCAGCTGCAGTCAGAGCTCACCGTCCTGAGAGGGCAGTTTGAACAGATGAAGGCTCAACACAAGTACGAAAAATTCAAACAAAATACATGTTTTAGTACTGACGTTCTGTGAAACATACTGTGAAATACAAATATGAAATGATTTCTTATTACTACACCTTAAAAGGATAAAAGGAAGATTTTAACTAAACTGTACCCCACCTAAAGCCCATAGTTACAGCCATCCAAGACCTTTTAACATGTGATTGGTACAGTACATGATCAAATGCATTGTGACGCATACATTATGTTTTTCTCCAGTAAAGAAATCAAACTGCTAATGAACGAGCTGGATGAGGAGAAGAGGATTCGCTTGACTCTGCAGGTAGACTGTTCACAGTGATATCAATGTATTTACATTAATGCTGACTGTAGCTGCTTGGTTTGTCTTTGTTTAGATGGAGATCAAACGCATAAAGAAGCACATGGCTAAATAAACCACAACCAATCACTTGATTAAGAAATAGCATTTGTTGCATTGTACAGTGTTCCTTTGCCTCAAATAACATATAACAAAATAAGGACAGCAGGAAAAGGCCCTTTTAAGTGTCCTGCTTAATTAACAATATTATTTTATGTTACTTTTCAAACATATTGTTTGATTTAACAACAGTTTTCTTGATGTTTTCACTCACTATATGTTTGTTGCTGGATTGTCGACCTTTGTAGTCACAAACTCCAATATAAGGACCACTGTTGTTCGCAACCCCTACATATGGGAGGCATATTTGTTATGTAACACCCATTTAAATATTCCTCGCATATGATCTGACAACCCCAGAGGGGGTCCTGACCCCCAAGTTGAGAATCACTATATGATCTTTATTGAGACTGGATATATTTTTCTATGCCTCATCTGCATAATCATTTCTGTTGGATAACACAGTATCAGTTCTCATCAGTATCTGTATATAATGTCAAAAATTAAAGTTAATTTGCCAAATGAGTGTTGCTCCTCTTCAATGACAACAAAAGCTAATGTATAGACATGCATTTTATTTTTTGGCACTGGTTGCAACAAATAATGTAATACTTATGCATTTTAATTATTCCATAGAAAACACATTTTATATATAAAAAATATATATTATCTTAAAAAACTGTACATAACATTATATTTACTGTAAAACAATGTATATGCTGTATTCTTGGATTGTCCTGCAGTCCAATTTGATTTCCTGGCTGAGACCCTAATAGTCTCTTATTGGCTAATGGGCTCCTGTAGACGGGGTCTTTAGAAGTTGGTGTCCTCACATGGGATAGGCTTAAATGTCTTCTTTTTGTTTTCCTCAAGAATAAAGTCATATCGGCACAGAGGCCTAAGAGAGAAAAAAACATAAGAACACATTAATTTTAAACTCTAATTTTATGTCATAAATATGTTGTACCTCTCATTGCTTTCTATAGGAGTCAGTCTTAGTGTCAGAACACGGAGCTTATAGAGGGGCTTAAAGACGTTCCCCGTGGTGAAGGTCAAAGAAACCTTGTTCACTGGGGTTTCAGGGTTTGTATCAAAATGCGCCAACATCCTGGTTTCTGTGAATTTCTTGAACTTTGATGCTTGGCTAAAAAACAAAAATACAATCAGCTGTTAAAAGTGCACTATGCTTCAGGCAGGCACCCCTAATGGTTGAACACAGTAAAGAGAAAAAAACTTACTGGTCAATAGTTGCCACTGCTTCTTTATCGCTACCATGAAGTTTAATGGTAATATATCCAAAGCGTACCTCTTGGTTCCATGTCACAATATCAACCCTGTAGCTTGTCACTGCAAAAGGACATAGAATAAAAATTAAATCAAATCCTACTATACTAAGTATAAATGTTAAAATGTATACGTATAAATGAACCACTGTATATGAACTGTATGTGTACTCACTGCAAAATGGTGCTTGAGAATTAGTTTTGAAGTAAGCTTTGGTTTGCTGCATTCTTTGAAGGACATCTTTCATCTCAATCACATCATCACCTACATAGAACAGTCACAGTGATCACTGAATAATAAAATGTATTTTGTATTGGAATACAAAACCACAATCTACCAACCAAATATGGGACACCCATCAGGCCCGAACTGTTCACAGTTCAAGCAGTTGCCATCCAGAAAGTCTCTGTATGAACTACAGGGGTATGCCCTTATCCGACAGTTCCTCTTCAATGACTCCATATAGAGAAACACTGACCTCTGGTGGTCACATTTGAAATAGGCCCCTCCTTGTGACGGTTAAAAAAAATAGCATAATTTCCAGAGAAGCCACAAATTGAGAAACTGAAAATGTAATACTCATAAATGTGTGTAATTACCAGAAAAGATCGTGGGTGGACAGCCTGGTTGGTCTGTGCCTCCATTGGCATAAAAATCTATATGGCCCAAAGCCTCTCTGAAGCCCAGGGCTGATAAATACAGTTTTGAAGTAAGTAAAAAACATGTATACAATATTATCAAGGGCTCTGAAATGCAGACTGACCATCTATGTCTGTGTGCAGGGCGTCAACAAATTGAGCATCAGTGGGATCCAGCCTGTGTTCTGGTGATGTGCCTGTGAAAAAAGGTCCTGCTGGGTCCAAAGCTGCAATTAAAATAACAGCGACACAATGGTTAATACTGAAATACTGTACATTCACTTTTCTTCAATATCAATATTCCATTTTGCACTAGGTCTGGATACCGCCAAACAATACCAATTAGCTATCAAATGAAGAAAAACCCAGAGCTACTTCTAGCATGAAAAGAAATAATACTGATATAACTGGTATAAAAATATTTTTCAAGTTTTGATGCCTGGTGGGTCCTGGGACAGCATCAAGGAAAGTTTCTTGGTAGTTTCAGTTCAAATAAATGACTAAAAAATGAAATAAATGAACCTCATTTTGTGTTTTTTGATAAAGTAGGATAGGTACTTGTTTTAATGTCTTAAAATAAGTACTGTTAAAGTAATGGCAACAAAAGCAATTATATTATTATAACGATGTGCTTTTATACCTGTTATTCTGCCAATTGACCTATTGAAGTTTGCTCCAATAAAGCCTGCTACATGTGCCCCAAGACTCACTCCAATGATGTGAATAGAGCTGAGAGAAACACCATTATTCTGAAAAAATAAAGAAACAGTCAGACAAAAGCATGTAGTAACCATTATGAATAAAAATAGTGACTTTACCTGCATAACTTTGACCAGCGCCGTGAGGTTTTCTCCAGCTTTAAGCGTGTTCTCTTTTGCCTTCAAATAATTGACATTAGCGGCCCCTCGGTTCCAATCCACCATAATGAGGTTCATGTCTTGTTTTTCCAGAAGCAGCTGAGTGAGTTCTTTAACCCAGCCCGGAGGGGAGCCGGTGGGACGGTACCCATGAATGACGAAGGTGGTCAGACGGGAGGCGTTGAACTGAGGCGTGACTGACAGGTTTGTGTGGGACATGGGAATACCACATGACACGTTTTGTCTCGTGTAGAGCAGCAGCTTGACCTTGAGGTTTGTTCCAATAAAGGCATGTCTAAAATCCAAGTCGGTAAACTCTCCACACTCCAGGGCTGTAAATATAAAACATATTACCATTGAGTTATGATTAGTTGAACTTTTTAATAATAATTTTAGACTGAGGTTGTTTAAAGCTAAACCAATAAGAACATTCCAGATATTTACATTGGGATCTCTCTTGGCAATGTACTTTACCAAAACTACAAAACTGAAAATCCCCCTTCCCATGCATCTATGTAAACAACAGCCAAATTAAAACAGTAGCACAATTTAAATATCTGGGCCTTGTTTTGGACCAAACATTCAGTTTGAAATAGCATGTTAAAAAAGTTTCCAATACTGTAAAGTACAGTTTGTCCGTTTTTAGACATATTCGAAATACATTGACTGAGGACGCTGCAAATATATACTTGGAGGCAATGATCTTTTCTCATACTACTGTATTTCATGTTGGTCCCCGGCATGTGAGACAACAATAAAACCTTTAAAATCACTATATAATAAAGTGCTAGATAAAAAGCCACTGAGACCCCATCACTGCCCAATCCTTGGGAAATATAACATGTTAAACTTTAATTGTGTATTGAAATGTGCGATTCATCTTTAAAATCCTCCTCCACCAATGACTGCAGATTATCTAAATGACTGCAGATTATCTAAATTACTGCAGATTATCTAAATGTAGCTGGGCCTTTCCACAGACAGGGGTTAGGGCACTGAGAATATTAATTGTGCTGCAACAAAAACTATAGTAAAAGAGAAATGCATATTCAACCCCCAAATGCTTTCACAACTCATCAGGCATAAATGAAACAAAAATCAAACCTAGATTTCCCAAGGTTTGTGTAATATTTTTGGTCAAAATAACCAGTCTTTCCAAACATAACTCAAACAACCTCTTGAGAATTTTCACTTCTGCAATTCCTTGAGAACTGCATTTCTAGAAATACGGTTGACTTTTAAGAGGATTGTAGGTGCGGAAAGAACCTCATGGCGAACAGAAAACTACCGGTATGTGCTTAACTATGCATGCTTCGAGTCTCACCTTTGCATATTTGAACAGTTATCAGCAGCACAGGTGTCAAATATTGCCACAGGAACATGCTTTATAAACACAGGGAGTAATTTCTCTGCAAGGACACAGACAATAGAAAAGTCAACAGTGGCAAAAGAATACAGGTTATAGACGATCAACAGCCGGTAAAAACAAGAAGTATGTACCACAGCGGTGTAGCAATCTTAAGAAAACAACAATTGTCATCGAGCCTTTAATAAATATTTGATATATAGCAGTCGATTAGTGTCTTTCAAGTCAGTAGCAAGTAGCTTTATGCAATATGTTGAGGTCTACCTATGCTTACAACAAGAAGCTGCTTTCATTTTTTTTGTTTGAGCATCTGAGTTTCACAATGTTCAGCAGATGGTAAACAAAGATATAAAAAAAATATAAGAGCAGTTACGATTCCCAAAAGGAGTAGACTGAAGCTTGATGCTTATTGGCGCCTACCCCCTTTGGCATTGACGTTTGAAAAATCAGCAGGTTTACATTCACTTTCTATAATCAAGTCATCTTGTGCTGTCTGCTTAAGATTCACTAGCAGCTTAATAATATGACAAGCTGATTTTTTTTGTCATTGCTAGCAGCAGTCAGTAGCATTTCTAAAAACCTTGTGATAAACTGACCCTCATTTGAACAATGGTGATTAATATCCATTTAAAATGTCAAAACAAAGACCATTTAGCTGTAGAAATATACTCCATTCAGACTGGAAAAAACACTAGTAAACAAACGTAGACTCCTTGTAACCTACAGTGAGTTTCTTTTGTTGTAAAGTAAATCTGAGAATTCCTAGTTTTACAGACCAAAACTGAACTTTAAAAGCTCTAACCTTTGCTCCCTGCTTTGCCTTGAGTCTACTCTCCTGTTTACCGAATGACACACACTCTCTCCTCTTGCCCCAAGACTTGGCATTACCAACAACAACAAACACATTCTAAACACGTCTCATACCTGTGTGTGTTCCCAGCTGCTCGTCTTGAAAGTCAGAGTCCTTCTACAGGCTGTAGTGTCTTCATGTTTTGCCAGTAGCTCTTTCTTGGTACGAGAGAGGAAGAAGTCTCATGCAAAGTATTCCCGCCCTGCATGTCTTCACAGAGAAGGCCCCACCCCTTCCACAGGTCAATGTGCTCACAGGTGATCTCAGACTAGTCACTCCTGAAACCGGTCCGGCCACTGCGCAGCGTGTCAGTGCGTTTCTACTCTGCCAAAAATCACAGTGAAAGTGTAGGATTATTGTGATTAACATAACCACACAGTGCAGATTGGTTTAATAATAGTCATGGCCATTGTTGAGCAACACAGTCATGGAGCAGGGGTATAGTAAGAGTTGACAAAAATGTAATTATTAAGGTGAAAGGTGAAAAAAAAAATCAGTCAGGGTTAGTTTCTGTGGGAGTTGCCTGAATTTGATCATGAATCATGATTCTTTCCGGAGAGAAATATGTATATGATATGAAATGAAACTGCGTGAAAAGGCTCTATATCAAGCATTCGATAACAGAGAAAAAAAGATAAGACAATGTGCAGTTCACATAATAAAAGTGTTTAGATAAGTGGTTTAGATAATAGATTTATCTCAAAAGCAGATTTCATTGTTAGATTAACTTTGGAGAACAGAAATCGCATGGTAAAATGATGTATTAGTTATTGTATAAATGAATGTTCTTGACAGGGAAGGTTAGCGTGAAATGCCTTGGTAGAGGTCTGTGCTGTATTATAGTTATTTTTATTATTATTTAATCTTTGTAATCAATCTACTCTATCAAGTATAATGAGTGCTTACGTTAGGTTAAATAATCAAATTTAAAAGACTGGGTCATATGTGAATCACCGTTTCATCAATGCTGGGTGATTTGCTGATGTGAAGCCAAAAGAAATTCAACATTGCATCACGCTAGCTTTAGGGCCTGAGGGTGCAGTCACTCTGACGTTCACATTCACTAAACATGCATGTTTTCAAGATGGTGGGAGGAGAACAGAGAACACAGACTCCACCCAGAAGAAGCCTGCTCCTTTCAATATCATTGTAATCTGATTTGTCCACTCTGATTTGTTAGTTCAGTTCTGGAAAGCCCAAGAATTCAAAGGAATCCTTCTGCCACTTTAGATAATGTATTCTTCTAGTGCAGGGACCCCTGGGGGTACGTGAGAGCTTAGCAGGGGGTACTTGGAATGATTTCAGATAATATTTTTGATTATTATGTTCCAAGAAAAGCTATTCTTAAAAAAAAAATAACTGGAAAGACTGAGAACTTTAAAGTCTTAGTGTCTCTTTTAACTGATAAATTTGAGTTTTAGTCATTCACTTTTTAACTAATCAACAAAACCATCGTAGCAGGGGGTGCTTGGAGTATAAATGATAGGCCCATTGGATACGCAACACAATAAAGGGTGGTGGAAAAAAGTAGAAGTAGAAAACTAAGCACTAAATCATAATGACGTAAAAACATAATTAAATCTGACTTCATGACAATTCTCTTCCCATTCAAGCGGCTTTGTTGATAGATTATACACCTATTGCTGGTAACCTTTAATAACTAATATGTTTCTTAAAAAACAATATTACAGTATACCACTGATTCTAATACTACAATTGTTAGAATCAAGAAAGGACTGAGCTGACACTGTTATGTAATTGTGTATGTAAGGAAAAGTAAATAGAACTGAGAAAGTGAAGAACACCTTTAAAGCACACTGTCTGTACGAAGTCTCTGATAATATCATTACATAACGGCAGGAACACTGGCCTCTGTAAACTATGAAACTAAAAAACTGAAGCAACTTGTATTGTTTGGTTCCAAAGGCTGTTGAAGGGGCTATAACATGATTTATGTAACTTTGCTATATGCTGCACCCACATGCCCTCTTGTTCTTCACCCTAACATCAAAAAGACTTAAATATCTAAATGCAAGTGTCAACAGGATTCATTCTGAACTTGTTTCCTGTTTGCAGAATCATCTGGCTGCATTGTTTTCTCAGGAAACATGGGAAGGTCTCCACTCGCCACACTATTGATTATCTATGCCCCATGGCGCGGAGTGGACTTTGGCCACTACGTATCACAGGGTCAGGCAGGCTGCACACTTAAGTGGAGAAACAGAGATCTCACTGTACGGTACGTTCGCCGACTCGGACAGCGCAGGATGGCGGGGAAGAGACGAGGCAGAAACAACAATGGCCAACAGCAACAACAGGCCGCTCAGAGCCACAAAAGAGCCCCGCGAAAGGTAAGTCCAAGTTCATTTAGTCCTAGCCAATATCCCACAAAATATATATAGAGAGAGTTTATGCCCACTCTACAAACGATATATTTGAATATCACAGTTAAAAAATACAATAGATTCAAGTCACAAGGAATCACAATACATTTGTTTTAAGTGTGGGTAAAGGGAGAGTTGCCAGGAAGGGCATCTGACATAAACCTAGCCTTATGCATATCACTCCACAATAGAGGATTCCTGTGACCGAAAATGACAAGTAATATGCACAATGTATGTGAATTCTGTGTTATATTCATGAGAACTGCACAGGCCCTGAAATATGAGTTTTTTTTTAACTTTCCTAACACATTTCTAACATCCCAATTCTTCACAGGGAGGAGTTTATAAGCATGTTTTCTCAACTTTCATGGTCACCTTTCGGGGTCACTGTCACAAAAATGAAAACAAAAACTAGCCTGCAAGTTCATAAAATTGATACCAAATGCTTTATGATTAGATGCATAGTATTATGTCCACAAATGTCGGAGTTCACAATGTACTAAAGGAGGACAAATCTAATTTACTTCCACCACAAGAAAACCTGTAATCTGTAAGTAATTAAAACAGACCAGTGACATCATAACTGCTGAAGGTACAGTTTATCTCTGTCACTGTAGATAGAGCAGTTTGTGCACAATAAATATCTGCAGAAAACACAAAGTCCAGAACAAATCCAAGTGCTAATTACTTTACAGCTATTTATTTATCCATAAAATGATAAAATGCAAATTGAAAGTATACTCATTTAAGGCGAGACACTGTAGGCAAAACTCAATATTTTTATTTTTGGGCCAGTTTACTCTCAAAATATAAACTTTCACCTGGATACAAATAAATTACCTAATCTTTACAATAAGGACATCTCCACTTCAAACTTTACAGTCTTGTACCTAATAATATTTTGAAGGTTGGTCCAGAGGTATTTTCCAATATTTAATTCCTATACATCAACAAAATGAAACCAAATATTTCAATCTGGACTCTCAATTATTTAGATTTACTTGCAATATGTTTTTTCTCATATTCATGTCAGTAATATACAGCTGGAGTGTCTCCCCTTAACAGCCATTTATAGATAGGTCTCATTTTGTGCATTATTCAAGCTTTATACAGCTTATCGACACCTGGGCATTGGAGTCTCTTCTTTTACAGCCGGAAATAATTTATATGCAAGAAAAACTAATCTAAACTAAATGGAAAAATCCTAATATCTGAGCATACGAAATGCCTGGACTCATGGTACTGGTATAGAGGGGACTGAAGAAGAATAAATGCCAGCTGATCATCAACATAGTTTCATACGGGGACAATGAAAGCTGAAAATGTCAGTTATGGAGTAAATAAGAGCTTATGGGTAAATGGTAAGTAGCAGGTTATCACTTAACTTCTAAAGGCAAGTGTGTACATGTTCAAAGAATGGGTGAACTTTAGGAAGGAAATGCCCTCAGGCAACAATGAGAATATTGTAAACACAGTGAAGTATCCTTTCTTTGGTAATGTGGATGTGCCAGACAGCTTTTTTATTTTTATTCTTTTCAGGCGCTGAGAGAACCAGCTCCTTTTGCCAAGACCACAGGCTCGGAAGCAGAGGATACCACAGAGAAGCTGACTATAGCCCAGGCACGGAGGGGCACACCAGGTTCACTAAATAATATACAGTAAACCCCTTAAGCTAAACATAGAGAGGCAGTTTGTGTAAAATAAATACACCGTACCAATGAAGTGTTATCAGTGTTTGTACATCTGTAAAACATGTTGCTAAATTATCACAAGATGAGGTGGCACACACTAAAGCCACAATATATTGCACTTTTTTTTTCTAATACAGAGTTACAGTCTAAAACTAAAATGCATGGTAACTTAAACATGGGTCAGTGTTACTCATGATTTAGTTATTTTCCGTTACATTTTGTCATTAAAAAAAGTTTTTCTCATATTGGCCCTCATTTATCAATGTTGAGCACAGAATGGCCCTCATATATCAAAAGTGCGTACAACCAAATCATACAAGGGGTACGGAAAAATCATCACCTGTTTTGTCATTATCAATCTGGATGTTGATGTATGATGTGCTCAAACCCAATACATATAAGCCAATTTGAACTGAACACCACACCGCGCTGGGAAACTGTTTTTAAAGCACGAATTGCCTTGCCATATTAGACTTCGATATAATTATTATGGTGTCAGGGATGGGTCACCTTCACACTGCGGGAACAAGATCCGAGCACCAGCCCACGCCAGAGACACTATAAAACCTGTGCAGCAACAGCGCATTATTATTTATTACAAAAGACCATTGTAGCAGAAGGACAAACTTTGTGCGGATGGTGTCCCCGCCTCACAGACAGGAACAAGTATGGGCACTGTTGCAGGTTTGATAAATGAGGGCCAGTGTGCAGCCCTAGAGTCTTGGTATGAAACCGAATAAAAAATGTCACTTTTAGCAAAGATTGTTAAAAAAAATTATGATATCATTTCTTTTTAACGCTATGATTTGTTGTAGCTCACCGTCCAGTGCGAGTCTACGCTGATGGAATTTTTGATCTCTTTCATTCGGGACATGCTCGAGCCCTGATGCAAGCCAAAAATTTGTTCCCCAACACGCACCTAATAGTTGGAGGTACTATTAGTTTCACGAACCTTTGTCTAATGGAAAACATGTAACTGTCAAAATGAGAGTTTCAGTGGTTAATTTGTTTTTGCCCATAGTCTGCAGCGATGAACTCACTCACAATTATAAAGGATTTACTGTGATGTCAGAAGATGAACGGTACGATGCTCTGACACACTGTCGATATGTGGATGAAGTAGTTCGGGACGCTCCCTGGACCCTCACCCCAGACTTTCTCAAATTGCATAAGGTTAAAATTGTGCCCTGATCAAAACAACACATAAAAGGTACAAATGCAGTTGAATTTACACGATACATGGTATCAATAGATTGACTTTGTGGCCCATGATGACATCCCCTACACCTCAGCCGGATCAGATGATGTTTACAAGCACATCAAGGAGGCAGGTGAAGAAGAGCATTGTTTTGTGATTATACCCATTGTTTTAAAATGCTGCAATGCAAATAATGATTATTGTCATATCAGGTATGTTTGTGGCCACTCAGCGAACAGAAGGCATCTCAACCTCTGATCTAATCACAAGGATAGTTCGGGATTATGACATCTATGTCCGGCGTAACTTGCAAAGAGGCTACACAGCAAGAGAACTAAATGTCGGCTTCATTAATGTGAGAACAGTTCATTTTTAAGTTTTGTTTTTAAAGTATCTTGCAGTCACTGACTTTTCCCATGCTGATTAAACAGGAGAACAAGTATCGACTTCAGAACCAGGTTGACAAGGTGAAAGAGACAGTCCGCACTGTGGAGGAAAAGTCCAAAAGTTTTGTCTACAAAGTGGAGGAGAAGAGCCACGACTTGATCCACAAGTGGGAGGAAAAGTCACGAGAGTTCATTGGCAACTTCTTGGAGCTTTTTGGACCCGATGGAGCCTGGGTACTGCTGCGTTTATGTGTCGGAGAATAGTCTTGACATTACTTAACAGCTACTTCAAAAGCATTGAGTTAAATACAGTACAGTGCATTCAGAAAATATTCAACCCCCTTCACTTTTTCCACATTTTGTTATATTACAGCCATATTCCAAAATGTCTTAAATTATTATTTTTTTCTAATCAATCTAATGACAAAGTGAAAAATGTTTTTTAGAATTTTTTACCATTTTATTAAAAATATAACGGAAATATCATATGTACATTAGTATTCACAGCCTTTACTATGACACAGCTCAAATTCACCCTGTATCCACTGATCATCATTGAGATGTTTCAACCAGTCCAGCTGTGGTCAATCCAACTGATTACATTTGATTTGGAAAGGCACACAGCTGTCTATAAGGTCCCACAGCTGACCGTGATGTCAGAGCACAAACCAAGCCATGAAGTCAAAGGAACTGTCTGTAGACCTTTGAGACAGGATAGTATCGAGGCACAGATCTGGGGAAGAGTAACACTGGAGCTCTGTCAGAGTGACCATTGGGTTCTTGGTCACCTCTCTGACCAAGGCCCTCTCCCCCAATTGCTCAGTTTGGACTGCAGCCAGCTCTAGGAAGAGTCCTGGTGGTTCTGAACATCTTCCAATAATGGAGGCCACAGTGCTCTTCAGGACCTTCAATGCTGCAACATTTTTTCTGTACCCTTCCCCAGCTCTGTGCCTCGATACAATCCTGTCTTGGAGGTCTACAGACAAGTCCTCTGCTCTGACTGCACTGTCAGCTGTGGGACCTTATAGACAGGTGTGGGCCTTTCCAAATCAAATGCAATCAGTTGAATTGACCACATCTGGACTCCAGTCAAGTTGTTGAAACATCTCAATGATGATCAGTGGAAATGGGATGAATCTGAGCTCAATATTGAGTGTCATAGTAAAGGGTGTGAATACTTGTGATATTTCCGTATTTATTTTTAATAAAATGGCAAAAAAATGTAAAAAAAACAACAACAAAAAAAAACTGTTTTCACTAGGTCATTATTAAGTATTGTGTGTACATTGATTAGAAGAAAAAAAACAATAATTTAATACATTTTGGAATAAGGCTGTAACATAACAAACGGTAGAAAATGTGAAGGGGTTTGAACACTTTCCGAATGCACTGTATGTATATCCAAAAGAGTCATTATTAATTGTTGGTGTATTGTCATAAATCGCCATGAATTCACACTTTAGATTTTGAATCACAAGAACAGACACAATTGTACAAGAGTGAACATATTATTTGTAGAACCAGTCCTATACATGTGTTTCAGTCATGTGACTTTTGGGGTCCCCCAAAGCCTCTGATTGGTCAGAGCATAGCCATATAGAATGTTTTGATTTGAATTGCTTGTAGCAACCCATTGTTGCAACATAAGTTCCGTTAGCCGATGACGTCAGCTGAAACTCATCTACTATATGGAAGCCCCAAGGCAAGCACAGGGTTGGTGACACCTGAGCTACACAGAGGGCTATCTAAACACCAAATCAGTAGGATAAACTTTACTCTCCTATTCTCTGTGTTTAGCATGCAATTCAAGAGAGGAGCGGGCGCATGCTGCAGGCACTCTCACCTTACTCATCGCCGCGTGGCTCTCCCAGCAGCAGTCCCACCAGAAGACGCTCCGTTTCTCCGGGCTCATCCCCGTCTCGGTCGGCCTCCTCCTCTCTCAGTCCACCCTCTTCACCTTCAGCCTCCTCTCGGAAAAAGGGCACAAGATCTTCAATCAAATCTGCCTCCCCCTATTCCGGACATCTACAATAAGCATTTCAAATCAAAGAGTTGTTTTTAAATGTTCTTCCTAACTTAAGTAATAATCTGGTGAATGTAAAAGTCAACACAATGTTATTCATCACTCCCCCACAGTAGCCTACCTGTGATATTGGCCTCATTGCATTTACATTTTCTGCCTTATATGAAGTATCCCCGAAAACCTTTTTGTCTAGAAAAATATCTATATCAGCTATTTAAAATCATATGGTGATGGCAGTGATTGCAAGGTCGACACTATCTTTTTTGTTCATTGATCCGATGGAGTAAGTCCTATTAAAAAAAGAAAAATGGCATTAGCTGTAGAGTGTTTTGTGTGTATACTTTGTAATATAAAATAGACCTCTCACTATAAGTCTGGACAGCGATCTACCAACCATAAGATAAAATGGAGTTCACAAAGTTTGTGCCTTCCTGATTCTTCTTTTTTGATTAGGATTTTTTGATTATTTAATAAATGTGCTATACAAATCAGCAGAGGTACTGTTCTATCGCCAAAATACATATAGGATAAAATTAATTCCAAATGACCCAGTACACAATAGGGCTGGGCGATATGACGATAAAAATCGAATCGTGATCTGATGTCCATGACGGTCTGCTTTTTTGGTAAGTAACATCATCATATCGTGATTCAGTGGTTTTTATGTTTAACGCAGCTCTGAGCTCAAATACCTCAGTCCACTCCACTCACTGCTTCTACTGTCAGGATTAAACCGGGACTAAACCAGGTCTAAACCAGGACTAAACCAGTACTAAACCAAGTCTAAACCAGGACTAAACCAGGTTTAAACCAGGACTAAACCGGGACTAAACCGG
>OMNZ01121021.1:84066-98625 GCA_900303255.1 Lesueurigobius sanzi
GTTTTGTGCAGGTTTAAATTATTTTCAAGCAGAAACTCAGCAATGCCTTAATCACTCTGAAGGCGCCCAACTGAGCCACACGTCACAGTGCACCGTACTGTACAAACTCTCCATACAATGTGCAGTCACAGTGATCACCACAGGCCCGTCAGGCCTTTTGACTGAAGCATAACTTTAGTTCTTTGCTTTTATAGAAAGCAGTTTGTTCCCGGGTAATAATCATGAATTTATTCTGAGACATAAGTGCTAGCAGAAAATGTATAATATAAATTTATATTTAATTATTTCTTGGCCCTTGGCCAAATAGGATTGGTGACCACTGTGCCTTAAAGTATATCAGGTCAAATGTTTTGTCTTTGATCGACCAAAGACTTGAATACAGGGTCTCTTTTACTTTCATTTTACTGTTTGAAGCACAAACCACTTCAGGGAATATGAAGGATTTGGGAAAAATGCAATGGACTACAATTTTATTTTTCAAAAGTTCAAAGGTGGTTTAGCTATTGTAGGCTGTAGTCTAATTGTCAATTCTACCCTAAGTTCATATAGCAAACTGTTATTGTCAAATTGTTGATGCAAACAATAACTTAACATTGGCAACGTTTACATGCAGACCTAAAATCTGATTTCTGGAGTTCTAAGAGTATTGAACATGTTAACAACATAATCTGATATCCATTATCTAATATGAATATAATCTGATTTCTTTCTGATCTTTCACACGTGCAAAAGATAACCAAAAAAAATTCCCATTTGTTTAAAGAGAAAGCAGTTTACTGTTGCTCCAAAAATCCACAATAGGTTACGTTCACCTGCTGGCATCACAACATTCATAACATCCTATAATTGACGTGGAGGGCAGCTGAAAACTCCCCGGTGGTAACTGTGGTAACTGTCAAAATGCACTGTCTTAGACTCACTCATTTACTTCTTTGTAATTCCTGGAACAAACAACATGAAACAAAAATGTCATCTCTGTCAGCACATATGAACAAAACAAAATTATTTTCTCATAAAGGTGTTCAAAAGTGGTGACAATATTCAAAAACGTGTGTGATTTTGGCTGTAGAAAGGACTTTCAGCCATAACAATAACATGGCAGGTTTGAGGATCCAATCACTATCATATTCTGATCAAGTATAGCATTTGGAAATTTTCGTTCAGTTTATAATCTGATCAGATCTGATTATTGGGTTTTCTGATAACTCCAGTTTTCAGATTTTTCTGACCATACTGTATAAACGTAGCCACTATCAGAAGACTCTATTGATAGTTCAAAAATATAAATGAGATTTTTTTCCCCCTATGGCATTCCTGCAATACATCAGTGTCTACGATATACTTTTATGTTCAAAATAGGGGCAATAGGAGGGTCAGAGTTCAGTGATAATTTCCCCTATAGACCTGAATCAGATGTTTCCTTCCATAATACCCCTTACTCAATATAGAAACCATGAAATGAACTTAATCATTTGAATTTGCTATGAGTTCATCCACTATTTTTCCTTCATGACTTTCTAAAATAACAGTTTCAACACTTTACACAAGTAGCCGCTGTTTCAACCACAAAGGACTGGCCTCAGGGCAGCCCTTCTTTAACATGGTGTATGTGTTATGTGTTTCTGAGATCATGTACGTTTGTTCAAAGCCAGCGATCAAGCCAATGATACTTTCAAATGTCTCAAAAATCAGTATTATTTACGTGATTGTTTTGTATTGCAACTAAGCTATAACAATTATGTCCAAAAACAGCAAAAATGAACTAATTGCAATAATGTACAATTGTGCAAGATGTTTAATATAACATTTTAGTGGATTTGTTTACATTTATTTTTGTACAGAAGAGGTTGCTATGACCTCTTTTCCAAAAACACGACTGACTAAATGTTGCACTATGTGTGTAAGTAAAATGTTTGTAAATTGTTTATAATTTTTTCCATGTATTTATTATATGAAGGATATTGTTTTTGTATATTTTTTACTAAGCTTCACCTAAGATACAAGCTAATTATTTGCTAAAGGTAGTCATTTTCTATTTCATTTAAGAAGCTAAATTGTTTACTTTTGTGTAATTTGAAGACGTGTTTTAATTGACTGGACTTCTTCTGAATGATAGCTACTGATGTTGCTGCTTTTCAATAAAAAAAAAATGCTGAAGTATTTGTACATTTTTGAACGCAATAATAAACAGTGTTAAGGCAAGACACTGCAGGAGAATGTACATTGTGGCACGTTTAAATACAAAGATGTTTATGTCTGACTGGTAGCAAGAAGGCCAGCCAGATGGAAAAAAGCCAACCAACAAATCCCAAGGCACTCTTGATTTTAAAACATAAACTAGTTTTTGTGAGGAGAAAAAAATTGATTGGCTGTTTTGGGGGGGTTCAAAACTCATTAAATCAGGCAAGAAATTACAGTTGTGCTCATAAGTTTACATGCCCTTTTAATCTGTTGGCCAGTTTTCACAGAATATGAATGTTAACACAAACATCTTTTTTCCCCTCTCATGGTTAGTGGTTGTGTGAAGCTATTTATTATAGAACTGAGTTTACTCTTTTGAAATCATAATGAAACAGAAACTACTCAAATGTCCCTGATCTAATGTTTATATGACCTTCAACAACTGCCAGGGAAATTGTTCAGGAGCAAAAAAAAAACTTACTTCAGCTGAAATACAGGACTATGTTTGTCTCTTGATCAGGGACATTTGGCTAGTTTTTGACAATAAATGGCTTCACACACCCACTAACCATGAGTGAAATGAAGGTTTTTGTGTTATCGTTCATATTCTATGAAATGAATGAATGTATATACCCTGACATTCTTCCAGGGTAAGAAAACTTTTGAGCACAACAGTAAACTTTCCTGCTGTGTCCTCCTTAAACATTTGAATACTGTACTTTGGCTTGATTTCATGTCTGTGTGATACCAAACCTTGCTCAACATTTGGAGATAGAAGGTGGAGGAGGTTGAGATAACCTTAGCATTGATGCATGCCTTTTTACAGCATAGTACAGATATGAGGAAAGTGTTTACCAATATATTTTTATGTGTCTACTTCAACAGGGAGAACAGCTAACCAAATAGAGAAATGTTTTTTAAAAAAATCATGAGAATTCAGTTATTGTGAGCTACAATATTTTAACTTAAGGCGAGGCACTGCAGGTGAGTAGGGGAAAAAATAATATGAAACCTTTTCTGTATATTACTGACATAATGTCTGATATTGACTTGTTTTGTGTTTGTACCGACCTCTGAGACGACTCCTGTTGTGATATTGGGGCGTTACAAAAACTGATTGATTGATAAATATGAGAAAACATTGTACTGGAAGTTTTCTGTCATTTTCTGTTTACAAAATTGTCTATATTTTTGGCGATGAAATCTAAATTATGGATAGAGCCATGTTTAAATGTGTAATTTTATTTTGTTGATATATTAGTTAAAAAGATTTGTTCAGAGGGAATATTGGATTTCTTGCTTAGTTTTTGAATAAGATAGTTATTAGAGATTAAATCTTTAAACTTATGTTCTCCCTGTGTCTGTGTAGGTTTCCTCTGGGTGCTCCGGTTTCCACTAAAAACATGTACAATAGATCAGGACGAATGAGAGTGTGTTTGTGTGTACAAGTGTGGGACAACGGATGGAAATTGGCCCAAGGCTACAATCCGGAGTGGTGTGTTTACATGCATGGTTCCAGGGCCGGCCCAAGCATTTACGGGGTGCTAAGCGGAATCATGTCATGGGGCCCTCGCAACTTAAATTTCATTTAGATATACGTATATTCCCATAAATGAGACAGTCAATTCCCCCACCCTTCATCCTGACTATGTTTGTAAAAGAAAGTAGACTACACTGCAAAAAGAAACTAATGAGTACAATTTTCTTGAAATTTGTATATTTGCCCTTGAATTTAAAGAATTCTGGCGGTGGGGTGTGTTTTTTTTACTTTTAAATTAAGAAGACAATATCTAATCACATTCAAAATGAAATAAGAACAATATTAATTTACTTGAAAAAAGATTGTTGTTGATGTGTTTTCTTAATTTCAGCGTCTACTGGCAAATTTCTTGAAGTTAGTCACACAAATCAAGGGCAGATATACTCATTTTAAGGAAATGTGACTCATTTGTAGATTTCTTTTTGCAGTGTACTAGCTTTTGTGAGGAGACATTTCGACGTTTGACGGAAATTTATGAGGCTCACAACAACTGTAGTACAAATGTATGCACTCTTGGGGGCCCCTGGTGGTCTCGGGGCCCTAAGCAGCTGCATAATCTGCTTATTATGTTGGGCCACATGGTTCTCATGTGTGTTTTAACATGCATTGTCCCAACCAAATAAACAAACAAATAATAAAACAGGCAAGGAATTAAATATTGGACAATCCCTGTACAAGCCTTGACAATAGAGAAAATAGTCATTGAAAATGCAATTTCCCATATAGTCCTATGGAGCAACGTAGAACCAGTGCAATAATTGCACTCCTTATTGTAAGATTAGGTAATTTATTTAAAGTTTTGCCTGCAGTGTGTCCCCTTGGTAGGTTTAATGAGGTGTAAAGGCACCATGGCAACCGCCCATACAGACAATGGGTCACTAAAATGGAAAATACACACTAATATCTTTTTTTCCCCCTCACCTAAAAAGTTCCACAATGCACCATTAAGGTTATTGTAGTCACATACATTCAATGGACAGAAATAGGGCCCACCCAATACTGCATGACGTTTTGTATGCTAGCCCCCAAAGATTTGTCTGAGACTTTGTTTTTGCTCTACATCTGTGCAAAAGGAATACTACCACCAATTAATAATTACTTTACAGCCACTGCTTTTTGTTTAACTGCTTTAACAATGTACAATAAAGTCTCCACATCAAAAGGTGAATGACCTAGATGTTACTAACTTTTACCGCTTAAGCAGTCAGAAGATAAGCTTTAAGAAACCCCCCCTGTTTATTGATTGCCAGTAGACACTTGCTGACCTTTGCATTTCAAACATATTTATGGTTAGTTTAAACATGTTGCAACTGTAATATTAATTGCCGGATTTGTGACAGTGGTGTGATAACTTTTATATGTCCTGGCGCGGAAGAGGACACACCTTGCCCTGCCAAAGTTCATCTTGAGTGACACTGTCTGAGGCATGTCACTGACCTTTGTTGTTTTTATTAGTTGGGCCCAACACGAGGGTTGAATGAGTTACTCGGAGGAGCGGTCCTTTTTGCTGCTGTTGCCACATTCGCTCTTCACTTCTTTAGTTTGCCACTCCAGATTTTGAACCACTTTTAAAGGATCGACTTTTTTAAAGCAAAGATGGATCATTTGGAGGAGAATATTAATAGCACAATTCACCCGGCATGTTTACAAGAGCCTCCACTGGCCATTGATGTGATAAAAGGTGAGTGATTCATTTCCATTTGTCATTGAATAGACTCAATACTGATTTGAACTTAAACCTTCCCTTTGCAGCATAACAACCTTATGCTAAGATCATATTTATCGTAACAAGTTTACCCAAGTGCAACTAGAATGTAATCATTTTGCAGGGTAAGCATAAAGCTTTTGCCGGCTGGTGGATCTTCAACTAACCTAAAGCAGTGGTTCTCAACTGGTGGGTCGGGACCCAAAAGTGGGTCGCAGAATCATTTTAGTGGGTCCTAAGCCTTTTCTGGGCAACATTAAAAAAAAAAGTTCAATATGTGCCGGCTAAAAACGCACAAAAAACATTCCTGAGTCTGTTAGAAGTTTTTTTAATCATAATTTTAGCTTTGTATGATTATTTAATGCTTATTGAACTATGACTTGTAGGATGGTAAGTATATTACATTGTTTATATACTAAATTAAATTTTTATTTGGGTCATAACTTGACATTATAGACCAGTTACCAGTTAAGAACAGCTGAATCACTTACTGTACATGTTGCCTGTACATCAGTTTTATCAATAGGATTAGATTTTTTTTGCATTACTCATTAAGTTATACATTTTTAGTATTTTGTCCTAGTGATATATGTAAACAAACTTGTTTTAATTTTGCTCCCATATCTTCCCTGTAGAGTTGGATGTGTTTGGGATCTGCCTGTACTCTATGCTGACCTTCATGTCCTGCATCTCTCTGCTGCTGTACCTGGACACCTGTGTGTTTATTTACAGAAAAGTATCGTATCCCAAAAAGACAACTATCATCTGGATCAACGGAGCAGCGCCAGTAAGTCTGAAAAACTGAGAAAAAGTACAATGTATCTACTGTATATGGTACACGCAAAGTCGATGATGCCTGTCCTTTTCAGGCGATGTGGATAATAATGCTCTCTTTATATTATATATTTGCCAGGGCAACCCTTTAGGCAAAGTGTGAAAGACATTGATATTCATTTTGATTCTTAGATTCGCTTTTGTTGTAAATCGCTGTGTACCCACAAGATCAATTTAATAGTTACTGTTTATACTGAGGAGTTTCTTCTGGTTCCATTGGTACAACTAGTGTGATGTTCATGACCGAATCGGCTCTTTTGAACGGCTTTTTTAGGTGAGCGGTTCAGGCCGGATCTCAGTTGTGAAAAGAGCTAGATGTTTTTATCAAATTTTCTACAGATGAAACGGAATAAACACTCAAAAACAGCTGAACAAATGACGAGTCAATTTATTTGTAATACTAAAAATTACTAAGCAAAGCATTTGTTTCCTCTTTTCCTGAACTGTACATCAAACTTTTATTCACCAACACCAATTTTAAATGAAAAAAATCAATTCCTGCTGTAAATATTAGTTATTTAAAAACCAAAAGTTATGCCTCTCAGTAAATTAGGTCTCATATAATATGGGGTTTCTCGCTGGATTTCTATCATAAAATGAGCCAGTCTTTTGAACGGCTCTTTGACATGAACGGATCGGAAAAGATCCGGCTCCCTTTAAAGAGCCATAAATCCCATCCCTATGTACAACATGTTCTTTAAAACTGTTGTAAAAAAAAAAAATGGGGGTAGCTAGTTATAGGAGTAGCTAGTAGCTGGAGTACTTCCACTCCTAGCCACACCCACTATTAACTACTTCCTCTAAAGACTCCCATATCTACTCCCACAACTAGCTCCTCCAATATTCCCTTTTAATCATGAGTTAGTCCAAAATTAATTAATCATCTTTGTGTCCTTTAAAAGCGCTATATAAGTCCAATGTATTATTATTATTATTATTAAATTAGTCCTGGCTCACATGTTCTCTTCTTATATACAATATTGAATATTGTGGAAAGCTGGATGTACTTCTGCTTTAAGTGTTAATTTAAAGTGAAACCAGAATAAAACCAGAAGTATTACATCTAACTAATTTCCCTTCTCTGTTTCAGTGCATTGCTGTCATGTCTTGTTTCGGGATGTGGATCCCCAGGGCGGTTATGTTCACAGATATGACGTCAAACTGGCGAGTTCATTCCCCTTTTCTTTACTCTGTACAGTAGACTCCAACGCAGCTCTAAAATATGATGCTGTGTCCTTGAGATTATGACCTCAAATAAAAAGTGGATAAATCATTACATGGAACTTGCATAAAGTCGACATGTGCTGCTCATCTTCAAAAGACTTTATTGGCTTTCTTCTGAACGCCTGGTACAAAACCCATTAATGTTATAGGACTATAAAAAGTGAATCTGTTGTGTGCAGTTACTTCGCGGTTGTGGTGTACAAGGTCCTTCAGTTGATAGTGGAGGAGCTGGGAGGCAGTAGTGGCTTCCTCAAGAGGTTTTCTGGTCAACCCTTTAAGATCAGCACAGGGCCGTGCTGCTGCTGCTGCCTCTGTCTGCCCCGAGTGCCCATGTCCCGGTAAAAATAAAGATATTGTTTTGTCGCACAGCCACAGCAAACCACACACTCTTTACATTTTACATGAGTACGGTATGTAGCACGTATACTTAAAATTTTAAAATTACACTAGTTGGATCATATTTTAGGTCTACTTAACTGTATATTGCCACCTGGTTTTAGCCATAAGGACCTGGGAACTTAAAAGCATATTGCTCTGTGGGCTTTCTGATAAAACAATTGGCATTGGCTGGGCTTAAGAACCATAATAATAATTTAAAAATGCATGTAATAAACCTTTTATGAAAAAAGTTTGAGTACAACTGTTCAAAAATCAACTCCACAGTAAACCAATTAATCATGTTATCAGTAAAATCAAAATTGTTGCCTAAACACGTTTGCTTCATAACTGGGACACATAATGATTTTTAGTTCTCTAATACAGCAGTCTGCCTTCTCCCATAACATGAATGACCTATATATTTGTATGCATTTAGGCCAATATTACAATGTCTCTTTGCTGTTTTTTAGACGCATGTTGTTCTGGCTGAAGCTGGGGTCTCTACAATATGCCATCCTCAAAACAGTCCTGTCTGTCCTCTCTGTTATTCTGTGGACAAATGGAAACTTTGACCTCTCTGATGTAAGCATTTCCTATAAGTATTATTCCACCTGCCAACCAGGCAAATGCAAGAAGATTTCTCTTCAAGCAACATTTAAACTACTCTCACTACAGTTTAGCTTCTTTAGAACGTTGGCTTTTCATTCATATAAATTGAATTGCCCCTAAAATTCAGTCGTTGTTCTGGGTTCATTGTGTTGTAGCTGGAGATTACTGGCACAGCCATTTGGATAAACCCATTCATAGGAGTCCTCACCATCACCT
This sequence comes from Lesueurigobius sanzi, assembly GCA_900303255.1. NCBI lineage: Eukaryota > Metazoa > Chordata > Actinopteri > Gobiiformes > Gobiidae > Lesueurigobius > Lesueurigobius sanzi. The sequence continues at coordinate 92,754 of OMNZ01121021.1, forward strand.
CCCTTTGGCCTGTTGGAATCATGTTCATGAACACAAACGCTCTGCTGCGGCACCTCAGGATGGTCCCCAAATACGCCATGTACCAGGTCAGTCTCAGCGTCAATGTAGTAATACTTGTGTACATTGTATCTGCCTGCCTTAGGGCTGGGGTGTATGGATTAAAAATAAATTGCAGTTTCTTTTCTAATATAGATTGATATACATTTTTGTTTTCAATATTAAAAAATAAATAAATGTGGCTATTACTAATATTGGGCCTCATTCAGGACACGTACTTATGCACACATTTGTTCTTAAGGCCTACTTAAGAACATTTTTGGCATTGACAAAATTAGTTCTTTGCTTATAGTGTTCTCCAGGAAGAACAAACGCTAAGAAGAGTCAGGACTTTTATGCAGAAAAATGCTGCTGTTTAAGAATATCATCGCAGTCAAAATGGACCCAAAAAATCTTTTTCATTGATCGGCTGTTCCTGTTTCCTGCCGTGTCCAACATTTGGAGATACAGTAGGAGGTTGGCGATAACCTTGGCCTTGGTGCATGCCTTCTTACAGCATAGTACAGATATGGGGATTGGGGAAAGTGTTTACCAAGATATTTTTATATGACACTGCTGATGTCAACGGATGGAGATCAGACCAAGGCTATGATCCGGAGTGGTGTGTTTACATGCATGGTTCTCATGTGTGCTCATTAATATGCACTGTCCCAACCAAATAAACAAACAAAAATAATAAATCAGGCAAGGAATTAAAAAAATCCCTCTGAACAAGCCTTGAAAATAATTAAGTATAAGACTAGAAAGCTTGGAGTCTGTAGGAGCTACAAAAGTGGAGATATTGCAGAGAAAATAGTAATTGAAGTATAAATACTAAATTACTAAAAAAAAGTACTTCAGTACTGAGTGTAAATATTGGATTTCTGTTTTAGTGATGATGACAAAAAAAAACATAAAATAGCATAACATTTACAAATACTATGTTAATCACTATACAAGGTGTTATTTATTTAAGGAAAGGTATGAAGGAAGTAAAAAGTACTGAGTGATAAAAATGACTCCAAAATGTCTAGTTACTTCAAACAGTTACTCAAGTACATTATACAGTACTTGAGTAGTGCTAACTGGCCTCTGGTCATGCTCTTGTCATGCCCATATATGGACGTTTAGAAGGGTATCTTTGTATTTACATAGTCAATTGTAAAAGTCATGATAATGTGATATGATGTGGTGATTCTTCAGGAACTTACTAAAGAACCTGAAGAATGTTTCCTTTCTTAAGGAAACATTCATGAATGAGGCCCAATTCGTGAGACGGACATTTCAAAATAAACTTCAACACCAAGACATTCCCCTCAATAACCATTTACCTCTGAACTCTACTCCAATCAACGAGCTGTTCCTGCCACAGGATTGACTGTAGATTATAGAGTGACCATAAACGTGATTATTGCACAGCCCTCCCTCACCGTCACTCCCACTGCCTTGTGTAAAATAAGTATATCAGCCAAAATGGAACACATGTCTATTTAAGTGTTCCTAACCTTTGTCTTTGCCTCTGTCTGTGCTGGTCTTGTTCACGCCAGATCGATGAATGCAAATCACTGCTCGTGCTCAGAATGCTGACGATCATGTGCTGTAGTTTAAGATTTGTATCTTTTTTGTATACAAGAATCCCCAACATCATACCAGCACTGTCCAGAAACTACAAAGTGTGCATGTTAAACTATATTGACACATTTCCTATTACCTGAAAAACAGCTGCAAAGAATAATGAACAGGTATAAAATATTGCTACCTTACTGTATGTTTGAACCTTTTACTCACCATTTCAACTTTGTATGAGCTTTTCATATTAAATGGAGATGGGGTCAGGTAATGTTCCAGTCATGTTTTTGGCTCGGCCTGATCCATATAAATGATCAAGTTTAACAGTTGTGAATTTCCCGACATTTTTTCTGACACAAAATACCATGTTGTACCAATTAAAGGGAAAAAGTGTCCATAATTGTTGTCATGTTTGTAGCTGGTGCTGGTCTTGAGTCAGCTGCAGACCTCCATCATAAACATCTTGGCTCTGGACGGGACGATCGCATGTTCCCCTCCCTTCTCCTCTCAGGCCCGGGGCTCCAGTAAGCACCACCTCCACATGTTTCAGTCACATTTTTTTTTACGAATAATATTTTTTGCAGACTAATAAAAATCTAAACAAAAAGATTATTGTGCAGCAATAAAAACAAAATGATCAGAAAGAACAGTGAAAGAGCCCAAAACTGTGAAATCTCATCCCGAGACAGAAGTGTTTACAGACTTTTTTTTTAGCACCAGTGCTGGTCTATGTCTTTAATGTTTATGTGGGCCTATGCACATGTTTGTGCTTATTTATGTACATTTCTCATAATAATCTGTGTATTTGACTCCCAATATACTGCCTAAGCGTTTGAGAGGGATGGCACCTGACACAAATACAAGTCTGACCCTAGTACTTTAAGTTTAAGAGCCATTACAGCCATAAAAGATAATCTTAATTGTAACGCCTTGCTCTGTGTTAATTGTAACACCTTTCACCAACCATTCATCTTATTTAATACAGCCATTTCTTCCAGTGTATAGTATCTTAAGCTGGCCACACACTAGAGGACTTTTAGTCAGATTTTTAGTCTTTCTGAGTCTGAGGAGGCGTGGCTCACTAAAACTAAAACTTTCTCTGATGGCATGATCTGACGTGGGACTCCTCATGTGGGTGCGTCCTCATGTTTGTCCTTAAGTGTGTATGGTCTGTGCACAGATTTAAAATCTCACAAGATTTAAAATCCTATAGTGTGTGGCCACCCTTATTCAACTATAATTTGTAGGAAAACTTTACATACATTATTTATATACAGTACTAAATTCAATTTGATGGTTGGTCCCGACGCCATAGCAGTTAAGAACCACACATTTTAAAAGTAGACTAAAACTAAAATGATTTGTTTTTTAGACTAAAACTAAATAGAAATATGTAAATATAGCTGCTCTGCTGTTGTATTCTGTCTATCATGTGGTTGTGTTTTCAGTGCTGAGTCAGCAGATGATGATGATGGAGATGTTCATCATTACTCTGGTCACTCGGTGCTTGTATCGTCGCACGTACGACAGCGTCTCCCCAGAGGAACAGGACAACACACACAACGGCAGCGTGGCCCTGAAGGCGGCCTCTGAGGAGCACGACGTCTAAGACACGGCGGTTCTGGGACTTTACATTTCCCCTTTTATAAATATGCAAACATTGTTTATTGTGACTGGGAGAGAGAATCAAGTTTTTTGGTATCTTATCAGAATTGAAAAACTTGAAAGGTGTATGTACTGTAAACACATGAGGTATTTTTTCTTTTGCATAGATTTAATGTTTCTTTTATATTCTCCCAAAATATTTATTTGGTTTTTAGACTTCTCTAGTTTTGTTTTTCTCTGCTAATAAAGCTGCAACATGACAGAAGGTTCGCCCAAAAATAGCATCAAAAATCATGCTGTGTGTCGTTTATTGTTGTTACCACAAGAGGGAGCGCTAGTGTCACATCCATCCTTTCACTTATTATGGCACAGAACAGTCATTGCTTCACGTTCATGTGTAGACTGACAAACCCACATAAAAAAAAAAGGAAAAATAAGTCTTTGCATTTAAGCAAGCTTGATTCTTACTGAAAAGGTGGTTTCGTTTTGTGATTTAGAATATAAATATAAGAATGATAACCATGTTGGTTTCATAATAATATTACAAGTTTGAATGGCCTCATTCTACTATGAAGATGTTCAGAAAGGTACAGCCCTCTATTGCAGAAGTTTTATCTGATTATGATACCTATAAGAAAGCTTAATCAAATCCTAAAATATGGACTTAAATTTATTATTGAAGCACTTACAAAATTCTGTTTGAAATAACTGGCAGGCTACAACTAAACTAAAGCAGATTAAAACATAAAATTAGCTTATGTAGTTCACATCTCAGAACTTTTTTTTTTTTTTTTTACAGGCAATGATGTTAGCGACCTTTAAACTTTGGACACTTTTAGGATGTCATCATTTGATGCTATGAAAACTGTTATGCACAATCTGCATAGCTGAGATTACCCAGGATAGAGGCGTTTATATAAAGCCGGATCAATAAAAGCAGAATTTGGCGGTGTAAAGGAGTGTTTGTTTGTGGCCCTTATGTAAACAGTCATCAGGCAGAGATGGAGAGAGCAGAGGAGAGTGAGAGAGAGAGAGATGTGCTCAGGGTGGCTCCTTGATTGCCCCTGGCTCCGCAGCACTGACGAAAGCTGCTTAGCCCCTCAGTTTCCATGGCGACCCACAGAGAGGAGCCATACAAAAAAAAAAAAACGAGGCAAAGGGGAGGAGCTTGGAAGGAGGAATAGAGGAGAAAGAGCTGGATGGCAAAGATAGACAGAGGGAGGGATAGACGGGCTGCAACGCTGTGAGCCGCCGAGGTAACACAAGGCTACACACGGATTCTAATATTGTGTTCGCTTTCTGAAGGAATTACATATTTACAAGTGGGTGGAGAACGAGCAGGAAAAGGACAAAGCACTGAAGATGGATGTGCAAACGGAGAACGCAGAACCTCCACCATCCGAGTCGCAGCCTAGTGGAAAAATCAGAAAGGGATTCAAGCTGTTTGGCAAACGCAAGCCTGGTAACATCTTTTCTATTCGAAGCAAGAGTGAAGGAAACAACAAGTCTCCACTGCACAGGAGCAAAACTCTGGATGTGCCCGACTCTGCAGCTAATGACTCTGAGCAGGACCAGGAGAGAGAAAAGATTCAAGGAGACGAGGAGCAAGGAGACGAGGAACCACTGGGCGAAGATGGCGTGTATGCTGCCGCTCCTGCTCGCACCTCCATCTCCTCTGCCAGCTCGGCCAAATCCCTGAGCTTTCTCTCCATCCTCAGAGGCGGCCGAAGGGGACTGGGGGACCGCAGAATCCAGACCATTTCCCAGCCTGCTGGACGACAGCGGCGTGGAATAAAAGGTCTTTTTGGAAATGTTAAGTTTCGCTCAAAGGATAAAGATGAAAAGGACGAGAAAGAAGATGTCCCACCGAGTCCACTGCTGATGTCATCCAGGAGTAACAGTGTGGAGATCATAAAAGAGGACTTGACACTGACCCCCAAATCTCAGCCACGCTCCCTAGACAGCCCTGAGACAGAGAGCTCGGAGTCCACCAGCAAGAGCCAAACAGCCCAGGACAGCTCGGCAACATCCCCCTCCAAGACCGTGACTCCAGGCGGCAATGAGTCACAAGCTGCTACGCAGGCTGCAATGGTTCCTGGTGAGACCAGCCTCAGCACGCTTCTGGCTGACATCTCCTCACTTTTGACCTTTGACTCCATCTCGGGAGGGGACATCATGGCGGACGTGGAAGCGGAGTGGGGCAAAGCCAGCGGTGCCATCACCCCTGTAGTTTCGGACTTGTCTCCTTCATACACTTCTTTCTCCAAACCACTACCTTCATTTAGCAGCTCACTTTCGCCTAAAACTGCTATGCCTATCCTCACCACGCAGCCTTCTTCCAATGCACCCTCTTCTCCTCTGAAACCCAGCAGCATCATCACAACTTTGACCAAATCTACAACTCTGACAACGCCTACCGTCAAATCAACGACAGAGATGGCAACACATGTCACGACAGTGGCCACAAGTCCATCAACGGCCCACTTAACGAACACTTTCTCTCCCATCATGTCTTCCCCTCCTATTACAATGAAGACCACTTTAGCCGTAACCTCAGCTACAACAGCTCCTCCAAACACCCCTGCTACTGAAACTAAAGCACCCTCAACAGTGGGTAAGTTTGCATCTGAGCTGACCGAAACTCCCAAAACAACATCATCAA
>OMNZ01121021.1:98645-142137 GCA_900303255.1 Lesueurigobius sanzi
CATCATCAAAAAGCAGCTTTGTAACCACAGCACCTGCAGCGATGGCCAAAACAACACCAGTGACACATAGCCCCCCTTTCACTTCTGCTCCGTTCCAATCTTTCATTCCTAAAACTGATTTGACGAGTAGTTTACCACTCGCCTCTTTCAACAAAGTCCCAGTGACGGTATCGGTGACCTCTAGTGTTACAGCCCAGCCCTCGCCTCCCGCGCCACTTATCTCTTCAAAGATGACAACAACAGAAGGCACCTCTGCTACCATATCAGTATCTACGGCACGTACGGCTACACCTGCCCCCACCGTGTGTACAGCAGGTATGAGCAAAACTTCACAGTCTGCTACCAGTTCAGACGCTGTAAGTTTTTCAAAGAACCAGGCAAGTTCTGTATCAGTAACAGCTTCTAAAAGTGAAGTCCCACCATATGCTGTGTCTTTTTATTTAAATGGGACACTTTCAACTTTTTCATCTAAATCTTCGCCTACCCCTGCTTTAAGCCAAAATTTGCAAGCCTCTTCCCTTTCTGTATCTAAAGAAGCCCCTCTTTCTGTCTCACAACCTAAACTTTCCGCTGCACCTTCCGAAATGCCTTCTTTCCTTTCAAAGACGCCCATCCCGACTTCACAAATTTCAGCATCGTCCCCTCAAATTCCTCTTGCATCCACTATGGCTCCTCCTCACCCCGCACTTTCTCAGACCTCTTCCTGCCCCATTTCCTCTGCCCCACTGTCCCGGGGTGGCTCGGGTAAGAAAAGAGAAAGTGACCCCTGTTCGGTGGACGGGAACTTGACAAGTCCGAAAAGTCCAGAGCCTCGAGACGCCCCGCAACAAGATTCGCATCAGATCAAAGAAGAGAAAAAGAGGACATCCCAAGGACATAACACAGGACTAAGCAAAATACCTGTGGTAGGTGGGGGGAGAGTGGGCAAGATCCCAGTGCGGGTGAGCCAGCATACAGAAGAGGAGGCAATCAAGGACACAGTTATGCCCCCCCCGGAGGAACCGACTCCTCACCTCAACTCACATGACATTGCAGGCAAAGATAAAATCTCTCACTCGGAGGTCGCTGTGGCCACTTCAAAACACATCCAAGAGGAGCCCCAGACGCAACCGAAAGCTCCCACCTGTTCCCCGCGTGACTCCAAGATCCCAGTAAAACACGGCTCGCAAATCCCTCAAGCAAAAACCAAGATACCAGTGTCTAAAGTCCCGGTGAGGAGGGCAGGGGCCAAACCGACAGCTCAGAGTAGCAGCATGCAAGTCCGGAAATAGAACAGCGGCGGAGATCAATACACGCACGGCTTTGACGGCATCTTTCAAGTATTTTTTAAAGCTATTTTTGGCTCATTTCTCTGTCTCACAACAATACAGAAACAGTAATAAATATAGACTCAAGCACAAATTCTCTCTCTTGGCAGCCTAAGGAAGTCTTAATTTGGACATGCTCTCAGGAAGGATTTTGGGTCAGCAGCATCAGTAAATAAAATGGGTCATGGATGGATACAGTCTTACTAACATACACGCCTTTGAAGAGGTGCTTTTCCGACAGACAAAATGTTTCTACTTTGTTAACTTCAATTTTTGTAGGAAAGAAATATCCTTCTTTTCAGTGAGTCTTTTTGATAACAAGCCGTTCTTTTTCGCTGTCCACCTATAAATAAATGCAACCAAAATCTTAACATTCCAATCTAGTATCTGGATGTACAGTATGTAGCAAAAAAACCCTTGCATTTCATTTTTTTTGCACATTTTTGTCAAGACTGGTCAGCGCCTACATGTTTGTTCAATGATGTGATCAAATATCAATGTGAACTGTGGGAAAGAGATGCCACTAACTTCTCCTATTTACAGTGGACAGCGGCTGTTATATTATGGCTGAATGAACGTTGGATTTCATATGGGAGAAGTTATCGAACGGGCTTATCCATTTCCCACTTAAACTCGGACAAGAGCAGTTTCCGTGTATTGTCTCTGCAATGTTGTTCTGTTTACTATTTAATCAATAAATAATACAAGTTCTTAGTCATTATGATATCTTATTTAAATGTAAATGAGTCTAGAATCTATACAATGCCAATCTTGACGTTAAGGTAATGCGCCAAAACCAGGGCTAACGAGAATATCAGTCGGGCAGCACTGAGAGAAGAGAAAAATATGAAGAAGAGTAAAGTATAAAATATGCTAAATTAATACAAGAATCCTACGCATCTATAGGTTTTATCTAAAATATATTTCATTGTTTTGATGTCAGTCTTCACAGTTTGCCAATTGTGCAACCCATGGACTAAACCCTAATCCAGGACTAAAATTTGAATTCACTGAAATCGATAAATAATTTATAGTTTTTCAGTGGTTTAATTTTGAATACAATTCTGAGTACCGTATTTTCCGGACTATAAGTCGCACTTTTTTGTTTGTCTGGTCTTGCGACTTATACTCAGGTGCGACTTATATATTAATTCATATGTTACGTTAGCACAGTGGTTCCCAAAGTGGGGGTCGGGACCCCCAGGGGGGTCGCGGAGCCCTAACCTGGGGGTCTCCAGATGAATTCAAGATAAAATAGAAAGACAAGATAACAGTGTTTGTCAATGTAATGTTTAGTTTAGGACAGCATAGATTTGTGAAGTGGGCCCAAATAACAAAATAAACAAAATAAAATGCAATAATACATAGTTTTCCCGCTGGAAATAGTTACAAGAGGAAGTTACTTTTTACAGTGGGGGTCCCAAGTCGTTCAGATGTTCATTTTCGGGGTCGCGGCCAAAAAAGTTTGGGAACCCCTGCGTTAGCATACCAGACACCTATTCAGTTTGTTGTTTATGCTTCATGCAGCTGAATAACCATCAGTGTGTTACTTTAGCATACAGTAAAGCTATTCAGCCTGTTGTTCTATATCCTATGAGACTCCTATTGCCTTTCACGATGAACTGTCTGTTCTTGGTCTCGGATTTTGTAAAATAAATTTCCCCTCAAAAATGCAACTTATAGTCCAGTGCAACTAATATACGTTTTTTTCTTCTTCGTTATACAGTTTTTGGCTGGTGCGACTTATAGTCCGGAGAATACGGTACTACTATTGGGACGCTCACCACATTTTGAGAAGTGCAGATTTAGACGAATAGTAAATAAGGAAAACTTGATGCAACTAAAGATTGTCTCACTGTCACTGAAAAATCACAGCAGCTAAGCATCTGCTGTATCCTGTCAAATGGCCCATCGAGACAGCGGCGTCGTACTAACATCATTCTCAGGCCAAGCTCACTGACCTGAATAAACAGAGCCTGAATGGGAGCCGCAGCCGGCCAATCAGCTGTGAGGGAAACACTTAACATGCATACCTCATTTGAGACGACGATGGGGATGTGTGTCAGTGCAACATTTACGATGACAGGCTTACTGAGTACTTCCCTTAAAATGGAAGCCAGACTGTACAATATTTTGCTTGGTCGGTTGATCTTGTGATGGAGCAAAACAGCCCATGACAATCTGTATTTGTGCACTTTATCGTCCTCTTAGGCGGAGAATAGTGGGTGACCGCAGTGCAGCGTCCGGGACCTATTTCCGGATCTTGAGCCAGGATCTTGGTCTGAAGTACTTAGCTGGAGGCCTATTCTGCGTGTTTTGGGTTATGAAGTTACATTTACTCCCTAGTATGGGTAACTATAGTGGTTCAAACTGATTTAGTTGGAATCTATATAGGTTTCAGATACATAACTATTTTTTGATTATGGTACCATTTTACTACTTTTAGCCATTTGAAAGATTGATATTTGTTTTTTGCTTCTTAATGGCCATAGAACAGTGTATTTTGCATCACTTGAAACCTCCTGATTTGGTCACTGGTGCTGTTTTTGATTAGTCCTGGTTTATTTGTACTGTAGATTAGTTATAGATACTGTACGTCCTGGTTTATTCCTACTTTGCTCTGGTTTAGCCCTAGTCTGAACCCTGTTTATTCGTACTTACGTCCGTGAAAAATTGTACTTTGAAAGCAAAATATTGTGATACGTGGTGTGAAAAATGTAAGCACCACGGATTTTGAATGGAGCGGCAAATTGTCCTTAAAGAGACTTCTATTCCAAAGTTCAGACAGAAACTCAAGTCTATTGGTGAGAGCAAGGCCTCATATTAAAGATAGGGAAGCTGATACGAGTCATGGGGATGGATGTGGAGAAGGGCCTGATGTTATGAATAAGAAGTACAAAGGGTGAGTTTTTACAAATAAAGCGCAGCGGAGGTGACACAAAAGGACCTCTGTGCGCTCCATCGGGCCAGAGGCGGCAAGCAGAGAAGAACACAATCATTTGGCTGAGGAATAAACACGAGGATTACGCAGGCATCAGGTGCTATGACAGGCCATAGAGAGTGAAACTGTATCTCTGAGAAAAGAACAGCAACCCCCCGAGGGCTGGACACAACTCAATAATGCTTGTATTCAACTAACACCTGCAATTGAGGATCAGAGAGCGGCCTAAAAGAGAACCTAATGTAAATCTGTACTGATGTGTCTCTCAAGAGGGCGAGCGCATAATACAGGGCAATGAATAGAAAATTGTGATCAGACACCGATCTGTTTAAACTATACAAACAGATTCTGAAGAAATATGGCCAACAAAAATGTATGCCATTACATAAAAATACCAGTGTATCAAGAAAGAAAACACTGAATGGGAATATTCTCCTCTGTGCCTACATTACCAACTCCCCCATGGAGAAATTACATGGGATACTGTGAAGTTCAGAGTGCATGCATCGTTTTGTCATAATGCATTCACATGATTAGCACCAATATGGCTTTGCTGCTAAAAATAACATGTCTGAACACTTTGCCTGAGCTGTTTAATCATGTATTTCCATTATATAGTTTGTGCAATTGACTCTGCAGTGATTGTGAGGCCAGTCTCTGCACCAAATATGTTACAGTACCCATAGTGCCTTGGGGTTACTCTGACACTCTGTTTAAACTCTATAAAGTGTAAGTATTTGAGTCTGTGCAGCCTTTAGAGAAACAACGTGCCTCTGTAGAGCCTAATTTAGCACGCCTCATTCTGAGTATCCATGCCAACCCTACTAGGTCAACCAATCGAAAGCTGGGGAGAGTAAATGGGGCGGGGCTTAAATAGGGTCTGACTCATTGTATAGATGAGTATGGGTCATGTAGTAGGCCTAGTTAATATGGTTTACATGGCGCAGGGAAGAGGCAATATGTTTCATGTCTGTGTACTGTTGAAAAACAACAACATAAATGAGATTAAATTATAAGAATGATTTTGCAATCATTACAAATAATGGAAATATTTATTTTCATTTATCAAAATCAATAATAAAACATAGCATATTGTTATTAATGACTATCGTTCAGGTATAAAACTTACTCAAATATAAAAAGCTTTCAAAATGTATAAAACTGCCATAATTTCTTTAGTCTCAAGCAGTGTCATTCTGTTGTGCAGAGAGGAAGAGTTGACCTATCAAATATTTTAGCACAGAAATTTAGCACAGAAAACAAGTCGTCCACAAACTGTGTCATCGCCCACACAGAGCTGCTGCTCTGGGTCAAAAGCTGCTCACTCACTGTGGGTTAAAAGTGACCCAACATCATCTAAAAAAGATTATACTTCAAACAATAAACAAATCAGTATTACATGGTTATCATATTGTGGCAAAAAGTCTTTCAAATAAAATATGTTTTGTAAATATGGTATTTTCAAGTTCCTATTATTGATTCTAGATGTCCATTTGCATCCCTTTAAAACGTGACGCATCATTTACAGACGAACAGTCAGCTGAAGCATTACGTCATCTTAATGTCGACAAGGCACTGAGGCCCTCTGCTGGTGAACAGCGGTAGTGCAACAATGGTTCAGACATTGCAGTGATAATGCTGTAACATGGCCTTCCATTGCCTACTACCTTGCACATGCATGTCAAAAGTTACCTTTTCATATAGAAACTAAATTACGACTGCCTCACTCAACGAAAAGTGCTGCAATATTATAAATAAATGTCACGTGGACATAATTGTCAAGATAAAGTGATTTTTGTAAACCTTTCTGTGGAAAACTGGTTCTGATCTGAAGTAAGTATCTGAGGTAAGGCAGAATATGTACATTAAGGCATCAATTATCATCTATTATGACCAAACAATCAAATGGAGCATACATGAGAGAGCAGTAGCTGAAATATTTAACAGAATATACACTGTAAGGCAGCGGGATACTGCTATGAATGCCCTTTACATAGCCATATGTAATACTGGCTGAGTAGCTTATAAATGATAGTGGCATATAATGTGCTGGGTATTTTTGTTTAGTGGCACTCAGTGAGCTTCAGTCACAGGGACGTGTAGTCCATTGTCCCACAGTGAGATATTAAACCATGAAGTGCATGTGTCCCTCAGCACCTGTGACCATCACATCCATCCAGATGCGCATGGCCTCGGGGGACGGAGCCACCATGTAGTACACTCGGTCATGGGTCTTCACACTGAAGGTCAAAGAAGGGTTTGGACTCTGGGGAGAGAGAGAAGAGACTCTCTTCAGCATGTGGAAGTATCAAACAATGTTTTCTGTAAAGACAGTATGCCTTTAAATTTGTATTGTGCTTTTCAAGCCTGTGTCACAAGTTTCTTAAAGCTGTCACAGGTGGTAGAGTGGGTCATCGCATGATCGGAAGGTTGGGAGTTCGCATACCAGCTCACTGTTGTTGTGTCCTTGGGCAAAACACTTTACCCACCTTGCCTAGCGCTTTGAGTACCTTCTCTAAGTAAATAAATAAGGCAGTGCTAAAACAACGCTCCATAGCAGCCCCCATCTTGACTAGTTTGCTGACTAGCTGAAAATGGTGCATCGCTAACTCCGCCTCCCGTGCTGTGATTGGTCTGCTAGCGTTCTCACCAGAGCCAGCCAACAGCGCAATCCCAGATTGTCTTCCAGTGTATCTCATACATGGAGTCAGGCTGGCTTGCCAGGCTACTGTCGCATAATATACTACTTATACAGTATCTTGCTTGTACTATTTCCTCCACGAAGGCAACAGGCAAGCAAAATTCTGTTTTAATGCCAAACTATCTGCCTCTGCACTCGTGTGGCCTGATCAAAGTGTTGTCTACACTTGAGACAGTGATAGAGTCCAACCATCAGAAACGTGTTGTGAGGAAAGAATGGATTATTTAGGCACAATTTTTTTTTATTTCTGGCACGAAATCCTAAAAACATTTGATCCTGGATAGTCATAGAAGCCGCAGTGATGGAAAGCAAAGGTGCAATCCTGCACCCACATAGCCGCTGGGCCACTAAATGATCAAATACACAGTAATATCAAGGTGATTTTTTCGATTAAAAAGTTGCATAATGAACCATAATGCAACAAAGTCGTAAAGTGCCCTTTTTACCCACTTCTAAAAAATGTCTGTGCACGTCACTGAACATCACTGAACAGGTCAAAAAAAGGACAGCTTAAGGATTGAATAGAGCTTAAAAGAGACATTAGCGTGACACCTGTGTTATATAAAATGATTCATAAAAATGGCATGTGCCACCTCATCCGTAGTTTTGTGGGACAATGGATACAATTATGAAGTCTGATCAATAGAAACGACTGGACATGTCATGTCTCCCACACAGCCTTGGAAAATAGTCAAGAAATGGACAGCTGGACAGCTGTTCAGATTGATTGGACTTAAATCTATCTGGATTCATCTTAGGATTCCTGTTTTGTGATTATCAAAATCAAATGACTGATGAGAAGTTAGAAAAGAGTGCTTACTTTGTGTGCGTTTTTTAAGTGGTCATAGTACACCTCCTCGATGGCCTGGAAGTAGATCACTCCTTTCATCTTGGTCTCATGTTTGTCTGTGGTAGAGAGCATAAACACAGGGCTGCGTGTGTATGTGGATGTCAAGCTTGATCAAAGCATACCGCAGTACAACCACTGCATTATAGAAATGGTAATATTGTGCTAATTTTATTTTTATAGTTTATACAATATGACAGAAGAGGACAAAAGGGGAAGCACTTACCTGCATAGTAAGTGAGTGTCCTGCGGTTTTGGTCAAAGACAAACCAGCGCTTCTTCCAGGTTTTGATCTTGCCGCCCATTTTGACCAGGAAGCCTCTGCAGGTTTTATCAGTGATGGCCAAATGAAAGCATGCATCTGGATTGTGTCCAGCTGCCTCAATGTGTCCATGAAGATCAAAGTCATCTTTTCTGACCGGGAGGTAGCGTGACAGAAGGCGGGACTGCAGAAGCAGAGGAACACATGGAAACACACATGGAAACATACAGTTTAAGGCTCTGGTTCTCAAACTATAACACAGGTCGTATTACTGTAAACTTGAAAATACATCAACATTATAACGCATATGCACAGCAGAGCAGCATACGCTTGTATAATCAGTCAGGAAATCTACACTAGCATTGTTTTACAAACATCAGTTGGGTATATTGATACTACACTGTACCAAAATCAGTTCTAAGTTCTGACCAGAGCTAGTTTGGCAGGGGAAGATGTGCACACACACACACACACACACCAGTCTACATGTTCGACACGTGGCCCACAGGCCAACTCTGGGCCCTGAGTTAATTTCTGTTAGCTTTCAAGATGATTTCTTAATTATACATATTATTACCAGCCCCCTGGTAAATTGCATTGAACTTGGTGGAACTACAGTTCTCATCAGCCCCTGCAGTGTCAGCATTGGTGACATGGCTCATCTTGCCCTACCCTCGCAGAGGCTGTAGTGGTGTTAAGTAAATGCATGCATTTGGAGGGAAGGGAGAAACAGGGTAACCTTGCCTGCAAGCTGAATTCTCGCGGTATTTGTGATTTCACAAACACACGAGAATCCATCTTGCCCCGAGCCGCTAAAGTGTTTGAGCCAGGACCACCAGTGGGACGGAGCGACGAAAGCAGCAGGTGCCGAGCAAAACAAACATTTGTTTCGAAAATAAGGTAGTGTGGGTTAAGGTGCCTTCAACCCGCAAACTCGTGCTACAAAAAAACGCAAAAAACACTCGACGACATTATGATCTAAAGCTCAGAGCCGCTATCTAACAAACAACTACGAGCGAAACTCCGAACGGATTCGTTTGGAGCGGTCCCAGATTGATATTTTGGAGAACTCAACTACAACACAATGTCTATCTGGCTCTTGCCAGGTTAGAAACAGGGCACTTTTGCTGCACTTCTTTTTCAATAAAGAAACTGATAAAGGGCCAGCAGACTGAGCAGGAGCTTCTGAAACAGGTGGGGCACTGTCAGAGAGCGAGTAGTGAAACTTTGTTCAGCTGATCGCCAGAAAAGTTACAACCACATGGCATAGCAAACCGAACATCGCTAGATTAAGCACAGTCTCTTACAAGAATAATAAATCGGAGAAGTGAGGAGAAGTGGACTGTGGATGTGCATAGCCCCTTTCTGTCTCCCTCAAACTTCATCTCTCTTCCATTGCAACATAAAATGCTCATTTGCTAAGACATCTGTCTGAGTTGTGGCCTATAAGTCGTTATTTCTATCTCAAAAAAGTGGAGGCCTGAAGAAAATCCCTGGAAGCTTAAAGATGTGGAAAGGTAATATTAAAGCAAATTATGTAAAGTAATAATAACTACTCAAATCATTATTTATCGAAACAAAAACGTTTTTTCCGGCCTCCGATCAACACTGTTTACATTTTTGGCCCCCTCTCGAAATAAGCTCTACACCCCACTCTACAGACAATCCGGCCCAGTCTGGTGGTTCTGGTCCGACATGGAATCTGTGTGTAAACAGAGAGGAGAGACAGAGACATGCTGCTGCTGTTACGTGGCTCTGAGAGTATAAACCGACGCTGCATGTAAAACACACAACTGCTGTTTCACTTCTGAACCGCTTGGAATAAATTGAAGGTAATAAGCAATACTGGTGGTAGTCTTTTACATCCCATATTCCTCTCATATTCATACTTCTATATGGTGGGTGTAAGCCATGCGTTTAGAGCAGACATATTTCCAGTCCTGTTCTTGATTCACCCTGATTTGGATCTGGGTGAGTCCTGGTTCAGACCGAGTACACTTCTGGCTAGTCCTGAGCAAGCTGATCAAACACTAAAGCAACTGATCTCAATACCTGAGACCGCTGTTTCTCCCGTAACTTCACTTCTCTCTCCACCAGTTTCTGTCGCCGACTTGTTTCTTCCTGCAGCCGTTTCTCCAGTTCTTCTCTCCGCCTCCTCTCCTCTTCCAGGGCCTGTCTGCGGATCTCCATCTCACGCTCCTACACATAAAGTAAATAAGGCTTAGCTTCAAACGCACACATGCACACAGTTGGCGGATGGTCGCCAATTACTGCAGGATAGTTACTCGATGTTCCAGCAGCCTTAGCTTCTCTGCCTGGGCCTCTCTGAGTAAACGCTCCATCTCCTCAATCTTGGCCATGTTGGATGTGCTCGCGCTAATGGGAAAAAGGTTGTGAAGCAACGAGAAATTCTTAATGTCAGAACAAAGGGAGTTGAATACCTCAATGTGACATACTGCAGTTGTTCTCAAACTTTTCAGACCAGCACAGAGAAAGTATTCGCTTACCACCAGATCTAAACCAGGTCTATAAAACAGTGGTTCAAATCGTATTATCTTAGGACCCGCTGTCTCCCTAGGATGACAAGCTGCGATCCACATAAGAACTGAATAAGATAAGAGATAAGATGAGACTTATCTTAGCAAATAGTTTGCGTTCTAAAGACCCTACAATTTAAAATTCTATGGTGGGTAACGATGGAAACCCTGAAAATGCAATTTTTTTGTCTTGGTTTATGGTCAGTATCTCTGCAATTACTGGGCTTTTACATTTGGCACAAAAGTTCAATGTCTTCTCTATCAGCACATACTGTACAGTTATGAACTAAGATGAAATTATTTTCTCATAAAGGTGTCCAAAAGTGGTTACTATATTCAAAAACATCTGCATAATGCCATAACAATAATATGGCAGATTTGTGAATCAAATTATGGTCAGAGAAAACATTTGTCACTTTTTCTTTTTGGAAATTTCTTTCAAAAACTGTTTCTCTCCCATAGAGTTGTACTGGCACCTGCTCCAACTGAAATATAATTCTATAACGCAGCCTATTGGAGAACTGGATATAATGCAAAATATAAATAAATTCCCTACATATTATTGTTTATTTAAGCAAAAAAGAGCATATAAAGATGAAACTCTTTAATAGACAGTAGATAAAGGACTGTGACCCACTAAAAATGGTTCCACAACCCAATTTGGGCCCTGATCCACCACACGTCTAAACTGGTCAAAATACAGATTAAATAATAACTATTAATTCTAAATGAGGTCTATTCCAAAGATGAATAGAATTGACTAGAACTGCAGAGGGCATTGACTGCCACCAGAAGAAACGTGTGTACCACAGTTTGAGACACACTGACATGCTGCATTTTGTGTTGAAAGCAAAGACCCCAAGAAGGGCCCCAAAATGTCCAAGCAAGAAGTATAGCAGTGCATTGATCTAAATGCATGTGTGAAAGAAACAGCTGGACTCAATATGCATCTTTTTCCAATCAGATCTCATACCGAAAACCAGTCAGAAACATTCCTCTTGAAAACTAAACTCCACTCCTTTTTATTGTACACATTTCCTCTGCCTCAGATCTTTTCCTGACATACAGACGACTAAGACGCCTTCACAGTAGCTACAGTTTGAGTCTAACCTGGATATATTGTCCGGGGAGCAGGCGGAGAAGCTGGTCTCCAGGCTGTCCGAGCTGTCCACGCTCAATGTGTCGGAGGCCTGGCTGTTGTCGGCGAAAGAGAAAGAGTCCAAAAACACGCTGGGCTCAGAAACCATCCGGCTGCAGAAGTCGCTCCGCCTCTGTCTGTCGTCACTCATCTGGACGTGGTTATTGTTGGCTGTAGGAGGATGATATACACAAGTAAATCAGACACAGCATTGAGATAAAAGTTCATAAATACTGTGTGAATCCTTTTATTTATGTATTTATTTTTGTCTCATAGTAGGCTTTTATAGACTGGACAGTTTAGCGTGAAAAGGGATGATGAGCGAGTTGTGACATTTAGCAGATTGTCGTAGGTGAGAGGCAAACACATGTCAATGAGGCCAGAAAAATGTCAAGCATATGTGCTACATCCTGCGGCCTTAAGCACTAGGCTATCGTGCAATAACATGGAAATATAGATTTGAAAAAATTCAAGCACCGATACAAAAATCTTGGGAAAAGGCTGCAGCAAGTGTACGCAGGCCTGATCATGTGACTCACTCTTCTGCAGGCGGTGGGTGTTCAGGTCCCGGGACGAGAAGGTGAATCCTGGAGGAAGCACACTGCCACAGCTGGAGCTCTGGGAGAGAGGGGGGTGACCCTGGACATGGTAGTTAGAAGGAAGGAGTTACTTCACCAGGGAGTGTCCGGGTGAAATCATAATTTAAAAAAAAGTTTAAATATATCTAGTCATAGGTCATTGTGAGAAATATATAAAAAATAAATAGATTTTGAGCTTATTAGAGGTGAGGTCAGTGTAGGGTGGAGGTAATTACAGCAGAGCTCCACCATATACTGAAAATGTGTCATTGCGTCAGTAAGTACTACCATTGATCCCAAATGTTTGCGTATGAAATTGTAGAATGGACTATTATTGGTATTGTTTTACGAGGTATATAATATCATGATGGATCCCTGTCTTTGCACATAAAAACCCAACATGTCACAATATGAACATCAGAACTTCTGAAAAAGTGTAGTAACAGTATTGACCTTAGGGGGCAGTGTGTGTCCCATGGATCTGCTGTAAGATGTGAGGATCTGCTGGCTCCTCTTGTGAGGAAGGCTGTCACTGGCATGGGACGAGTTCTCTTTGCTTCTTCTTCTTTCTTTAAGACAGTGTAGATGCTGGGACAAATACAAAACACACAATGAAAACACAAATTCAGACCATCTCTGCTTTGTGGCTATAATAACGGTATCTTTTACCTCTTTAATGGATATAGGGTTTTTATTAAAGGCTTGCCCTTCAGATAACTCCGCATATTTTTCTTCCAAAGATGCCAATTTCTCTTTTTCCTGAGAAAATCCACATCCACAGTAAATACGTAATATGCATTATGAAGTACTGATCAATTAGCACAATGAGGACATAGCTTACCTTTTGAAGCATGATGAGCAAGTTGTTTTTTTCCTTCTGGAAGTTGTCTCGCTCTTGTTGAGCTTGTAAAGAAATCTGTGTGGATTGTTTCTTCAGTGTCATAATCCTTTCCTGCTAAGAACAAGAGTGAATGGTACTCTGTGTGGCCTTTGCATTCAGAGGCACTGGAGGAAGACATATCCAGCTAAGCTCTGCAAAAATGCAAAGCGTTTTCTCACCTACCACTTAGAAACACTCTAATTTACTGGAGGACAGAGGAGCTTTAGGGTTAATAATCAGGTTGTCTTTTCCAGCATACTACCTTGCGTGTGACAGAAATGCGCTGACACTCTGCAATCTCCCGCAGCAGCTCTTGACTTTGATTCTCCTTTTCCTCATCCTGGTTGATCTCTCTTTCCAACTTCTGGAAGTCCAGCTCCTCCAAACTTTTGGTCTGTTCTTCAACCTCCCGAGACTGGAAAACAAATGGAACATTACTAAAAATAGACACAGTAGGTAGAATCATAACAAGGCGGACCACTACAGAAATAAATTACACTGATTTATATGTATAGATGAAATGTGATAAAATTGCTAGATCTGCATTAACACTATAATGATGGCAAAATAAATTTACTCTTCAACAATAAAAAGTATGGCGGCTTTAACATTTTTCAGGGTACAAAAGAATCATTTAATGTGCCAACAAATGTTAAGGTTTCATATTTCACTTTTTCTACAAATGGGAGTCAGGTGGAGTAACTGCTTTTAAAACATGTGGAAATTATTTGGGGCCCTTCTTTGGTACTGGCGATAAATGGTTGAAAATAAAAACATAAATTAAAATACCACCGGATCCCAAAGAAAGAAGTACCTCCATAAAATACTTTTAATGTGTATAAGCCCTGCTATGTAGTTTAGACCTCTACAAAGAAATGCAACTAGATGTTTGTCAAAAATCATTACTGGTTTGCTTTAGCCAAACCATCTATAAACCACTGTATCGATAATCCAGATGCATTATTCGTTTCACTTATGTAACTCTCCTTTTTACCTCCTCCTTCTCTGTGCCATTTGGTTTTTCGATACTGCGCATCTTTTCCTTGAGTTGATCCAGGAGCTCTTTCTCCCTCTCTAACTGGGCCACCTCCGACTCGTGCTCCCCGTCCAACAAAGCACGCTCAACCTCCATCTGCAGGACATCAAGTCGACATCACAGGCACTCAGCTTTATGAAGAGAGACCATACTGCCCTTTTCAAACAAAGCATAAAAGAGTCTCACAGTTGTCCACATGTGTTTGAGGCAGTACCGCAAAGGAATGTTTTATTTGAAAGTACAATTTTAATAGACTAAAGCAGGAATTAGTGGGTCTAAACGAAGTCCTGCTTTAGCCGTGTCCTTGGGCAAGATGATTTACTCGCCTTGCCTTTAGAATCTGTGTATGTAGGTGTTTGTGAGCACAAATGGGGACAATAATAGATAGAAACTTGAATGCACAAAGCTTGAGTTCAACCAGCTTTCACCTGCATTCCACCAGCGCAACACGCACCCCAGGGCGATAGCGCCGCTTTACCTCTCTGACGGACTCCTCCATCTGGTTGTCCAGGTCTTTGATCTTCTGCTCCAGCTCCTCGATGTTGTTGAGGACCTGGATGCGCTCTTCCTCGATCTGTGTCACTTCCTGCTTCAGCTGCATGCTCTCCAAAGCCTGCAGTGAAACCAGGAATGCAAATAAACGCTTGATTTTACAGACTCCAAAACTACACTTCGTTACGGTCATTGCACCACCAGCCAAGACCCTTTCAGTGCAATACTGGACAACAGCTGTACATTTTGAACTCATCCAAATTTGGAGCGTTGACAACAAGAGATTCTTTCAGCTCAGTGCAATGGAAAGTTGGTACCCTCCATCGCCAGTCGGTCTTGAATACTCCCACACAACTCAAAACTGCGAATAACATAATGGGTCAAAAGCCAATGGTTTATTTGTAACCAGAATAAATTAGCAGGGTTGTGTCAGGAAAGAGAGGCCAAGTATTGTTAAAATAAATAATAATAATGATGTATAAATATCTTCAAATATATATTTTCTCTCTGATTAGAGGGGGCAAAGATTGGCTCAGAAATAAAATCTTTAGACACCTATATAGGGAGTTTGTGTCTTGCAAACATTGAAACTTTCTCATTTTCAGTACTCATTAGCCGTACAACTATAGTATGCATATGACTAACTAACCACACCTCTAACTAACTGTAATCATTTTAAAAAGTACTTTTTGCTCAGGTGCACATTAGGATTGAAGCTTTCAACCCTAACTTCCTATTTGAGAGGACGGGACGGTGGTGGTATGTGCGAGATGAAGGGGAAGGTACCAGGAATTTGTAAACATCTGTCACTGTTGACACGTAGCAGAAAATCTCCTCAGTTTCTCTTAAGGACGCGCTGATGGAGGGAAACCTGTTGACGACGCGATGATGTGTAACCTTCCAACACTATTATCTTAAGATAGTTCATCTGTTGGTTTTAGGTATAACGTTTGCACATCTGGAAAGGCACAGCTCCGCATAAACACACACACACACATACATGCGCAGACCAATTCTCCTTGGGATAAAGTCATTTCCTGCCCCCCCCTCTCTCCTTAAAGGGTTTGAAAGGCTGAGCAGCGAAGCAAGACTAGGACTTCATCATTAAAACCAGACGTGCCATTAGTTTGTTACTGCCTGGGACTGGAAACATTGCCCCGTGCAGACAGAGAGAGTAGGGTCGAGGGAGCAGAGGGTGACCCAAGCCTAAGGTAAAACCCAGGTGTACAATAATAACCCCTTAAGTGGAGAAAGGTGTTATGCTGTTCACTTAGCCATGTTATTTCTGGACAGCTACAGCAAATCATTTCAATCCAACCTAATTAATCCAGGTTTGGAGCCGGGGGGTAGATTCATTATTGGCGTTTGTATTTTTACTTTCACATTGTCTTAAATACCTCTGAAATTCTATGATTTTCCTGATAATGCGCCAATCAAAACTACATAAACAGGAAGTCAGGTCCTTACAGGCCCTTGTGGAGGACCATCACCACAATGTCCATAATCACTATAAGATTTTCCACTGTGTGCTTCCAGTTTCAAGCAGTTTTGAAACCTTTTCCTTTAGCTCAGTTGAAAAGTATTTTCTATTTAAAATAATGACATTAAAGACGTTATCATTCTCAGACAAGGAGTCATCATTGCTCAAGTTGAATTTGCTCAGCACAGCACTCATTTTTGAGGAATGAAAGCACTATTTCTCTTTATTACTCTGTCTACACTGCGACACAAACTATACATATACAGTTACATGAAACCCTTTATTTCCATAGCTTAACAACCACTATTAACACTTCAGTGAAAAGAAACCCTACTACAATGCAGGATTTTATGAAAAAAGCATAGAGGGCAAGGGAAGAGCGTTATGCAAGACACAAACAATCTGAGACAAACAGTCTGACCAACACTCATCTTACAGGGCTGGTCTTTTTGCACAACTCAAGATACTTCACTGTTATCTGCAGTTGTTAGGTGGTGAGTGTGTGATCTTACTTTGGTTCTATGGTGTGTCGAGGGGGATGGGGCAGAGCTGTTGAGGCTGACTGCAGGTGAGTGTGACCGAGCCCCGTTGTAGGTGCCCTGTTGACCCCTCTGCCCCACTGAAGGGTCCTCACTCAGAGGGAAGTCCCGGGTCTTGGGGCTGAAGCAGGTGTCAGGGGCACTGCTGTTGGGAGAATCTGAAAACACGGAGTCATCGTCCGAGACCTGCAGCTTCTCCAGCTCTTTGTTGATCTTCTGCAGGCTGCACACGGCTGAACTGGAGGTGTCCCGCTCCAGCTCAGTGCACAGGTTCAGTATGGTCTCCAGACGCTGGCACTCCTGTAGCGAGACACAGGTTTATGTTTTTTGCTGGTAGTATAAATGTTTAAAAAATATACAAAATGTTTTATAAGTATATCCAGCTGTTGTCTAACGTGATGTAAACACACTCACCAGTCTTTGAACTTTCTGCTCCCTCAGGCGCTCGTCCCTTTGGTGCTGGTGGTAGTCTCTTAGCTCTTCTTTTCCATTCAGAGAGCTGATGCTGCCCACTCTTTGCCCTGGGCTAAGCCCCCCCTTCCCAAAGGACAGTCTCCTCTCTCCAAAGCCCAGGTCAAAGCCTGTGCCATCCAAGTCTACCCCCAAAGAGCTAAGTGAGGCCATGCTTGCCCTCCTGGGAGTGTTGGGCATGCTGGCTGGGACGGTCACATCTGGGGGCTGATCTAAAGAGGACATACTTCTCCGAGCCGAGCCCCCTGCTTTATGGGACACCGCAGGGTTACGTAAGGGCAGTGACAGAGTGGGGGGGTCAGCGGGATTGTGAAGTCGAGGCAGTGAGCGACTGTGTGTCCCTAAACTCGTCAAAGATCCAGTGGAGTACTTTCTCTGGCGGGACTCCCCTGCTTTACTCTGGGAGTAGAGTCTGCGCCCCATGCGTGGACTGGAGGGGACACTGGCAGCTCCGCTCTTGACACGGGGAGAACGGGGCACAGGGTCATAGGAGGGAGAAAGAAGAGAGCTCCCATCGCTAGACAACAGCAGACTGTCTTGGGACTGGTGACGGGAATGCGAGTGGCGATGAATACCGTTGGCGGTGATCTGGCGGTCCCCTTGTCGAGGAGAGGGAGGCACACTGCTTCCACTGGACACATAGGCAAGCATCCTGGAAGTGGATGGGGGCCGGTCCATGCTGAGGGCGGACAGGGGGCGAGGGGGCTGGGGTCCCGCAGCAGAAGGCACACTCAGGTATTTGCGGCTGCACTCTGCTGCTCTCAGACTGGCCTCCAGGGAACTCTTCCTGCGTTGCAGTGTCTCCATGAGCTCCTGCAGCTCAGCCTTTGAGCGACCACTCCGCATTACCCCGCCAACAGACATCCCAACAGGCTCCAGCTTCACACGGTCTGAAGAAAATATATGATGAATCAAAGTATATTCTATTGTACAGTAATCTAGGTCAGTGTTTCCCAACCAGGGGTACGGGGACCCCTGGGGGTATGCGAGAGTTTAGCAGGGGGTACTTGGAATAATTTCAGAAAAAAAGATGAAACAAATTGTGTTTTTGATTATTATGGTCAAAGGAAAGACATTTTAAAACATTTAACTGTAAAGAGTGAGATTTTGAGAGTTTTTAGCTGCTTTTTGTGTTTTTGTCATTCCCTTTCTAACTAATCAACAAAACCATCAAAGCAGGGGGTACTCTGAGTATAAACGAAAGGCCCAAGGGGTACGTGAGAGAAAAAAGGTTGGGAACCACTGATCTAGGTTTTTGTAAGAATTGTGCTCTACAGATGAACTCTTGAAGTCTTCAAACAACAGCAAAGTCTATCTTCACAGTTTTTATTTACATAATTTCACAAGAGTAATCGGTAAAAAATGGTGTGAAGTTTAATAAATGAATATTTTCTGCTTTAACAGTGCAGATGATCACGATGTTTAAAGTAACAAAGAGGAGGGGCTCACGTGTTCTGGGTAAGAGGGGAATACCAAAGAAGAACGTACGCACATACACTTTAAAACCCAACACAAACATTGACCCAAATAGTCTTGGCTTCTTCTAAAAATGGAAGAACGCTGATGGACCAGGACAGAAAAATGCACTGTAGTCTGGCAATACAGTAATGCTGAGGGCACCTTCAACTACAGAGACTCTTACTGAGCAATATGAACAAAGAGTCCAGACTCATTAAGAATAGGGCCTAAAGGCATTAACAAAGGACATTTTCATTCACAAGTTATAGTGTACAAGACAGCTTTTAGATTCAGGTTATGCTCTTTGATCATACACATTTACATATTAAATAACATTTGTAAAACGAGTTACATCAAAGAAATTAAAGTGTTTTAATGTCCATGTTTGAAATCATGCTTTGTCTTAGTTTTACCTGCACCATAGCTGAGTGTGCCCAGTGAACTCCTCTGAGGAAGCATGCTGCTGTTCATGTTGACCTCCTTTCTCTGTGCTGCTGCAGATTTCAGCTGGACTTGACGATTACTGCCAGAAAGTACAATAAAAACAAAACAGATATGAAGATTCTAATACAAATACACTGTATATGTTAGCTGGAAGCATCTCTTTCATTCTCTTTTCATCTAGTGTGATGAAAGATGGAGAGGAACTTTGCCTGTGAATAAGTATTACTTACAAATGCTACATGTACTGTTTTCCTTCAAATAAACAAACCAAGAACTCCCGTGACACTGTGTGAAAGCCAAATTACCCTGTTCCCAAACAACTTTTCCAAAAGCCACATTTCCAACGACAAATTAGATGAGCAGATGCAGAAGTCGACTTTTAAATTTCTTTCTTTCACTGCGACCAATAAAACCTTGAAGGCTGGAGTGCTTCCACTTGCCCCGTAGTTTAATTGATCTTTTAGCCCCAGACACTCGAGCAGTCGTCCAAAGCGTTCCCTCAGAGACTCCAAAACTCATTGAAAGAGCAGCCAAAGTCAGGCCTGTCCCAGTCTGGGAATACTGAAGGAGCTGGAAAGCCCTTTAGTTGCTGCTGCTGCTGGGGTGAAAAGTGAATTTAAAAGAGCACACAAAGAGGTCTCTTCTAGCCAATATTCTCATCAACATCCAAACTACAGCCGACTATACGACAAGGAATGACAAAATGCAATATGTTGAATAAGACAAAATAGGACTGCTGATACTTGAAAATGGTTAAGTAGTACTGATTAAAATGTACATACAAAATCGTTTCTTGACTCCTGATTATTTGACCAGGAGAAAAGAGTGAGACAGAAGCAGAGATGCCCCATCCAAGTATTTCTGGTGAGCCGTCTGGAGCTAGGGCCCATACAGGAAGTGGGGTATCCTTTTACACAGTCACACAATCAATCAGCATGAGTTCATTCTGCAGACCTCCTGGAAAAAAGAGGGGAGAGAGCCCCTCCACATGTGAGGAGCAGGAGTTTTTACTGCATCACCCGGACTACAGACCAGCGGGACAGGCAGAGCCACTAATAACACACGGGAAAGACCCACACTGATGAGTTATAGGCATCATATTAACTGTAACTAAATGTGCAATGAAGCAGCAAGTCAGGATCCAATCAGTGGACTGTCTGTGGAAAGGGTTAGTAGGAGTTCCAGTATGTGAGTGCTGATTTATTTCACAAAGTGGGGAAAAGGTGGTTAAAAACAATGTCAACAAGAACAATGTTGTTTACTGTAAAGAGTGGGTTAATAAAAATGATTAGGTAGAAGTTGAATAATGTCATAATGCAGAGGGGAGACCAATGGATAGTTGGTGGTAAAGCAGACAGGCAGGTTGACTTCATCAGCAGCATCACTAAATACATGAATCTCTAAAGTATCCTTTTCAAAACGACCATGAAAGTCCAGAATCCAAGACTTTATCTTTACACTTTTTGCAACACATTCACCAACCATATCTTTGAAAAAACTCTGGTCAACTGCATTTCATAGTTTGTTCACGCTGTCTTAGTTAAAAATCTGCAAAGATAACTTACTTGACAGTGTTTCCAGTAAACTCCGTCACATTTCCCGCAGCATCCTCCTGATCGATCAGCCAATCACCAGCCCCTTCACCGCATTACTTTCTGGTTTGTGCTTCTTTCTTGTTCATGCTTCACGTCACTGGGCACTTTAGCCAGTTTTAACTCGTGATAATCTCTGATTTTCTCGTAAGGAGGCGCAGAGAAGTCCAAAGTCTGGCCATGACAAAAGGAGACAGGAGACCCTCTGCCCTCCCACCCCCTCCCACAAAATGTGAATCAGGAGGGGAGTGTTTACTGCTCAGCATCAGCGCCAGTGCACCACTGCGCCCCCTTTTGGCGACCTGCTGAACCTGATTACACTATACATTATTTTGTACTACTGAGACAAAATTAAAATAGGCTACACAATGAGCTATTATTCTAAAACTAAACTAACAACATGCAATTGTCGGATAGTACAACGCGCTCCTGCAAGTCACAATCTATTCTACAGATTGATCGTACTCTTTGACCCCAAGGAGTAATCAATAAAATACCACATTGCAATCATATGAAATTTCAGCCTTTGTTGCTCATTTTAAATACGTCCCAAGAAATTTAAACTGAAAACATTGTAGTAAAAATATAATGACAATACTGTGTGTTTAGGCTACACCATTAGTTGATTTCTGTCATGTGAAAACCAAAACAACTCTTCTCTGTTTGGATCTACGGCATCTACCACAGCAGGCTTTCACATAATGTATATTTTCCACAAAGGAGAAGTCTTCCCATGTACTGGAAAGTTATAAAGAAGTAGACTCCTGAGTTTGTTGTTTCAGCAGTACTGTGGAGGCGAGATGGGGCCCACGCTGTTATAAGTGTTTGAAAAAGGGCCAACATCACTCCCCCTCCTCAAACTGAACTGCTGAAATCGCACCAAAGACCCCGAGTTCTGATCTGACTGGAAACCGATGTTGTAATATATCAACAATCTGAGAATAACTAGGTCAGCTTTCAGACAAGAATGAATTTGAAACCTTTTTGGAGACTGGGCCTAATTCTGACTGAGATCTCCGTCCATTAGGCGCAAACCTTCAATGACATCATGGGGAGAGGGGCTGTGGAACGACCTGATTACTTCCAGACGTTCCCGTGTTGTAAAAGCGCACATACATGAGCGCAATCAAACGCATGTCTGCTGCTCCTGCGCCTTTCTCCCCTTGCGACTTAGATGAAATGATGACAATACATCTTTGTCACATTTGAGAAGTGTGAACATACATTGGCAACACACATGTAGATGACAAGAATGTTAACCACCAGCTCCTAAAGTGTGTGTCTATGGGGGATTTCAAATTACTAAAGGCTCCAAGACCAAACCCTGCACCATTACATTTACATTTTGGTATTCTGAGGAATGCTGAGGTACAATAAGCCGCAAGAAAATAAACACAACTTGATGAAAGTCTTACTCATGCCCCCAACACTAACATCCTATACATTTGCAGACTCACTACTCACGCACAAACTACGGATACTCTACAGTCAGTAGCATTCCTCTCCTTAATCCAGGTTTACACTTGGTTTTGTCCTGGTGCAGACCTGCTCTGAATCTGGTTGTGATCTGCCATACTAGTTTAATCATGGTTTGGTACACGTTTGGAACTGGTTCGATTCTGGTTTAGTCTAAGGGCAGCTATTCCTTAAGTCCAGTAGATCAAGGCCACACTATCAAGATCAAAAATTCCCCCATGGCCCTTCAACAATATGAGATAATATTATTGATTAAAAAAATAATAATAATTACAGCAGGACATGTGACAGCTGACAGACTAAAATGTTAGTATTAGTATTTAAAAAGACATTGTAATTAATTTAATATACAGGCGTGTGATGTGATGTCACAACATAGCAACCGGGCCCAGACCTCACATTGGAAAATGACACACAGATATTAATTGATAAACTAAACAACTAGATACTTACTTGCTTTGCTAAACGAGTTTTTTCATGAACAGCTTGCTTCGTAAAATAAGAAACTACAAAGTATGATGTAAAAAAAAGCATTTTATAGCCTAATCCAGCCATTCCTAAACTTGAGTGTCGCGGCCCCCCTTTATACATCCAAAGATCTCTTGGGGGGCCCCCCTATAATAAGAATTAATTCTATTTAAAAGGAAACGTAATCGTTTTGCAATGGTTTCCCCTTGATTTTACACATAAAATACAAGGAAACAGTGACAATAGGGTAAATTAGGTTCTGTATACCCAAATTCATAGTTTATTATTAACTCAATATATATTTATGTGATTTGTGGGCAACCTTTGGAGGTGTTTGTGTATTTGTTTTTCATAGGCTAATGACTATGGATGAGGTAAAGGGATCAGTGTACTGGACACTGTCCCTGGCGTAAACCTGAGAAATATATTTCTGAGGTTGTACTTTATTCTCCAGTAAAGAAAGCTTCACAGTCACATTTGGTTTCAATTTCAAGGGTTGGGAAAAAAGTAAAGTCAATGTTATTACAAGAGACATTGAGACAACAGCGAAAAAATATGACCACCCAGGAGCGGGTCTCACTCCCTTGTTATTCTTAGGCATTATAAGAGACTTTAGGTATCCAGTGCATATGAGTAAAGTCTTAAAATTCTCATACTTAGATAGTCAAGGTTGGGTGACTTTTTCAGTCTCCTCCCAAGCATTTTTTCTCTCTCACTTAAACTGTCCTCATAGGGATAGTCAAACATACATGTGTGCAAGACTTGTATTTGTATAAAACTAGAGCAAAACCATATGTGGA
Source organism: Lesueurigobius sanzi (assembly GCA_900303255.1). Taxonomy (NCBI): domain Eukaryota; kingdom Metazoa; phylum Chordata; class Actinopteri; order Gobiiformes; family Gobiidae; genus Lesueurigobius; species Lesueurigobius sanzi. The sequence goes on from OMNZ01121021.1 coordinate 122,093, forward strand.
GTAATTGTGAATCTGGCTGGAGCCGTGTGGAAAAAGAAGGTTGGGAGGGAGAATGAGTGAAGAAAAATTGGTGTCAGATTATGGGAGTGGGATTTGCAATTGTCTGTGGCAGTTGTTGGGAAGTCTGAGTCACGCCATCACAAGGCATCTCTCTAGAACGATAAGTAAACAGTAAGTGACCCACAAAGCCGAATCGATTAGGCTTGTAACATTTAAAGGAGGGGCCTAATCTGTACAACATGCTAAGCTTGCTTTAGTATAACACAAACATACATTTATGGACAAATATCTGATTGCACTTTTTACGACAAGTATTGTGTTTTCATTGATATCAAGATTTTGTGTGCATTTTAAAGATTCACAGAAACATTTGAGAGAAGACTAAAACACAAACTGACGCAACAAATGCATACAAGAATCATAGCAGGATATGTTTGTAGAGGTCTAAATTACAGGTTTTTGCAGAGGACGTTATATCTTCTAAATAATTGCAGGATTTCATGATTTGTTCATTGTTGTGACTGTGAGTTACACTATTAAGAGTGGATGTTGTGGTAATTTCAAGTCATCTGCTTCCATGCATGCACTGATTTGCCATAGGTTTTAATGTCAGATGTACCACCTGACACCTTTATATACAATGCACTGTACTGCAACAGTAATGACTGGATAACTGCTGTAAACTGTGTCTAATCCATTCATGAAAAAGGTTAGAAGTTAGATTTCAAAGTCAAAGCAATACATAAATAAAAAAGTAAATACACAGCCCCAATCTTCACATACAACTAAAGTGGGAAATTATGTATCTATTAAGACCAGATGAAGTGACCACTAATGACTAAATGAGACCCAAAGCCTATTTGTGGAGCACGCCAGCAATTCAGTCAATTAACTTTGCCAGAGGCTGACTTTTTTTTTTTTGGATCACATAACCACCAAAGCAAAGGTTATCTTATACATACAATTTAGTTCATTAGAAAACGTAATTCAAGGTCAAAGTTGAAACCACGGAGCAGGGATAGGAGACGGAGACCACAAACTATGGCACAACAAACAGCGATGACTGATTGTGTGAGTTGTGTGAGCTTTTCTGGCTGACCAGTTCTTGCAGTGATAAAAAGTCACTTTAGAAATCTGTGTAAGATCTTTAATGATCTCATAATGGAAAAATGTACTTGGTTAGAACAACTCTTAAAACAGGATCACACAGGGGGGTGCATAAAAAAAAGACAGGAAAATGTGCCATGAGAGAAGAAAGTAAGGTAAGTAACAGGTAATTACTAAAAGTAAAAGAAATGAGTAAAGTGTAGGAGTAAAGGTGAGTTTATTTCATATTTTTTTAAACTTGCTTTATTTAATTTAACTTTTTTTTTAACAATAACATTGCACTTTTATTAAGAACAAAATACAGAACTTCCTTGGCAAAAGGCTCCTCTACATCAGACAAACAAACATTTGTTTCTTCTCCAAGTATCTTTTAACAAATTACCATTTTCATATAAATGAGTCTTATTATATTATAGTATTTTTCCATGAGATTGTGATCATTTTTCTTGCAACCAATAACAAAACATTCAAAATATTTGATCTCCAATCACATTTAGCTTATTTGTGGGTATATGCATGTCGTAAGATAGTTTAGATGACAAATAATTTCAGTGGACGCTTGACTAATAAATACATACAGTCCTGTACATGTGCAGTGTTTATGGGTCGACTTGAAGGTCCATATTAGTTGTGCCCAATGTCTCTTGACCATTTAACATCACGCCATCACTTTCCTTCATTGTGACAGGCTTTTCTTCTTGTTCATTTGCCGTCTCTGATGATAACTCCTCCAAACCGTCTGCTGACAGTACAGATTTGATTTCTTCCTCCACTTCAACGTCTTGATCAGGACATTTGCTGTTGTCACCATTTTGTACAATTTTATATGAAGCGCAGGTGTCTAGATCTTTGTGTACAACTCCGGCTCCATTGTAAGTACGAGAAACTGCGTTGGCCGTGTTTTCTGGAAAGACAAAGTTATCAATCAGGAATAATTAAGCTTTATATGAACACTACATTCAGTATTATCGACAAATGTGGGCGTAAGGTTAAAAGATTTTAGCAAGGGCACCCGACTTATTTTCCTGAGAGATTTCTTTTCGCCACCAGAGAATATTGTAAATGCAATAATTTGTGTTAGAAATATACTGCAAATGAGTACTTCAAAAAGTACTCCAAAATTGTGTATAATTCATTCACATGAAGAATTAAGGTGTGTGGGAGGGGATTTCGAGAGATAGAAGGAGACACAGCTAACAGTTTAAATTCCTTCTTTCACAGTTGAAATATGTGATGAACTGAATCTCAAAGTCGAAATAGTAGTGCATACCTTTTTGTCTTAAACACTGTGGAAGAGCTGCAATAATGAGCACCAAAACAAAAGCTACAGAGGCCACAGTGCTCCACCGTGACCGCTGAACGCACTGCTCATCAATACCTGCCAAAAACATGAAACACATTTAACAAATCTGTTATCTTCATGAATAACCCATTTAGGGGTCTAGTTCTTTGTATCTTCTTACTTATTGGAGCTACAGTAATGTTGACCCAGGTTTCCACTGTGTGTCTGCTCTGATGATTAGAGAAGACACAGGTGTAGATCCCCGAGTGCTCCTCCCTGTCCGGGTTGTGGATCAGAACAGACCCGTCCCCAATCAAAAGCCTGTCTAGGTCCAGCTGGGCCTGTCCCTCCCAAAGGTTAAAGGTGTGCTTGGTCCGGTTGTCGTAGCGCAGGATCACCACAGGTTCAGAGGAGGAGGTGAATGTCCAAACTAGGGAGTAGTTTTGGAGACTGAGTGGGCCAATGCAGGGGATGGACAATGTAGGGCCTTCTTCTTGTATTATACTCTCTGGAAAATATCAATAAAAAGATTTTACCAAAGTTTTAATGTGTGAATTAAAAACACATAATTATCCAACATTATAATAATAATTATTATTAGCAGGGTGCCCAGATTTTTCACATTAAAAACTGGGACAAATATACATGTATATATATTTGTGGGGGGCATATAGTCACGACCTTTTCCCATGTTGAACGGTAAAACTGTTGGTTTGTGAAATTCTAATGTTAATTAATGGCCAAATTAGCTTGAGGTGATTTATAATTGAGCTTTTTAACTAGTTCAGTCGCTGTACAAACTTTATGTTTGACAGACACAAGGCCAAAAGTAATTTTTTCATCATTTGTTTCATTTTTCATAATTTTTTGTGTGTTTTTTCTCAAATTTTTTGGTCATTTTTCTATTTTTTTTGTGTAATTTTTCTTCAATTCTTTCTGCATTTTTTCTCACATTTTTCATCTTAGCCAAAAGTCATAAAGTATCAAGTAAATATGCTGCTTTGGACGTGGCATTGGTGGAAAACAGGGACAACTGGGACAGAGGTTGTGTAAACCTGGGACAAATTAATGGTTTCAGATAAATTCACAGGGACATGGGACGGAGGGCTCAAAACTGGGACTGTCCCGGGTAAACTGGGACGTCTGGTCACCCTGGTCACCCTAATTATTAGAGAAGAAGAATACAGAATCAGTCACACCCCGGTCGCAAATTCTGATGAACTGATAGTAGGACTACACAACATACAATATTCAATATCACAAGAAACTAAAAATACTATAGTATTACTGAGAATCTATTTTCTATTCTTCTGATGTATGGATTGACATTCAGTAGATTTCTTTTCAGTATGTCTTATGACTAAAAGTTGATGCTCTGTCTTTCAGGTAACATGTGCTCGAGAGATGTCAGTGCATAATGTCAAAACATACGACACAATTAATTTATGATTAATTAGTTACACCCCCTGCTTATAAGCCGGTTACTATGTATTTGCACTTCAAAACATACCCTGTATTTTATGCGAAGCGGTCCACACCTGAGCTCTGTCCGCGGATGTGAAGGAGCAAAGATAGGTAACATCAGAAACATTACCCACAATCCTCAGCGTACTTTCCACAGTGAAAAGTCCTTTGTGGTCTGTCATTTTGATTGTAGCATTGTCCAAGCCATCCTGAGCTGAGGGCGGGTCAGTGGTCCAGGTCAGTTGTGGGACGGGGTAAATATTTGAAGACGAACAAGTGACAGCTGCATCTGACATTTCCAGAAGGACAGTCTGGATATGGGCTGGAAGAGAAAGACTTGTGTTAGTAATAGAATTAGTGGAATAATCTCATTGATTTGTTTATTATATAAGCAAAAGTTGACTTTAATTATCCCTGTTGAGAATATTCTGGGGTTAGGGCTGGTTCAAAGGGTTCACGTGCCCCCTTCTGGTGAGATGAATGTAGTGCAGCATAATTAATTATTGTCTGCTGTGTCCATACTTATTAGTTTTGCCACAATTGTTGGTATCATGTAAACACAATAGAAATCAAATCTTGTTCTCAAACTATTAAACTGTTGTAGGCACATTCCTGTCATCCCTTTGTCGCTTTATTGGAGATATTTTTGGCACCAGTGTAGGAGGATTTTTAGAAAAGCTTGCATAATGCTCCAATCCTATAAATCTCCTATAAAAGTAGTCCATTAGTGCTCTTTTGAGATTTGAGATGACTCTTTCAGCAAAGTACAAAGCAGTTAATGATGGTTTTATTACACTTCTGATATATTTTAGAGGTTTTTTTTAATTCTTTTGTCAGGTCAAATGGACAAAGTGCACAGAAAAACAATGGTTTGGAGTAAACACGCTGGAATATGTTACAAACCTTGTTATATCACTGAATTATTGATATAGTCTAAAGAAGGACATTTTATTACCGTGTTGTTGCTACAGTATGTTGTAGTTGGGGTGGAAAATTGAGAACCAAATGTTCCACCTCACAGTCACAAGTGGAAAGTTAATTTGGCCTCCTGATTTGCATAGTGTTTCAAGAATCAAGGAAACATGATGCTGACGCTTACCTTTCAAGTCTAGATTGACGTAGACCTCCTGGTTGCCTTTCCTTGTGCTGGTGTAGCACTTGTACCTGCCCTTGTCCTGAACTTTGACCTTTCTGAGCAACAGCGAGGCATTGCCCTGCGGGATTTGCGAGTTAAAGAGCGAGGTGCGTCCGCTGAAGTGTTTGTTTTGGAGCCCAAACTGGTCCTTGTTGTAGTAGAAGCTGTGCACTGGGATCTGCTGCTTGTACCAGTGTATGACCACAGAGCCAGTGGGTCTGAAGGGGCAGGGCAGCAGGCAGTCCTCGTACACCAGGCAGGTCACATTAACGTCAGAGAGGACCACTAACACAAAACAGCATAAAACAGCTTTGGTTTTTATTAAGGACGATCATGATCAGCCAGTTGCTTTTATCTGCCAGATTTATCACGTAAATAAAATTGTTTTTTAACATTTTTATGCAAACTAGCAGTAAATAAAACAAGTAAAAGTTAAAAAGTAATTAAACAGCAAAGTCTTGAAAATTCTTATATATATAAAAACAATATAACAAAGTATTTCTACATAAGCATCATAGCAAACATTCATCCCTTAAGAATTTAGAAGAAACTGCTAAATTCCATGACATCACTTTTCATCACAGGCTGACTATACTCTGCCACTTGGATTATTGTTCCAAAGCTATTTTAACTAGTCATTTTCGGTAAGAAGTAAAGCCTTTTAAGTCTTAATTGATAACAATACGTAGACAAACAGTATGAGTTTACCTTTTGCGTCTGTCATTGTTGAGAGTGTCCCCATGAACAAAAGCAGCCGAGGCCAAAGTGGAGCCATGTCTCTCGGCCCTGCATGAGCCGCTGGGACACTAATCTGCATCTGTGGGTGCGAAGGCAGTGGAGTGTGCACCTTGTCTTACATCCTGTCCAACACCGAAGCACGGACTAATTAACCCAGCAGGTGGAAGTTTAACCAGGGCTACTGTGGATGCTAATAACTTTGTACTTAGTAAAATAAGATATGAAGAATCCAATGTAAAACTTCAGATGGGAATGCATTATTATTTGTTGTGTGAAATAAAACATATTGTTAGTCTCGTTCCAACAGTTTCATAAAATATTTTAGTTTCTAATATCATCTCAGGGTCATGATCTGTTGAAAATGAACTATTACAAATTTCATAACCCAAAGTTTTGCCACTAAAATGTGGTGGATGATTGTGACCTCTAGATGGCATTGATGAGACATACTGGAACAGCTTTCAGACTCCTCCTGCTTGTAAATATCACATGTCTAAGAGCAACAAGGTCCACGTGCATTCTTCTTAAAGATGCTGCTCATCTCTGTCACTACTTTCAGATATAATCCAGATTAAAGGGAAGTTACTGCACAAGTGGAGTCATGATGTGTGTGTTATTTCCATGGGAATGCATTGGGATACCCCTAAGTGCCTCTGTTTCTGCTTTGCTTATGTTTATGGAGTGAGGAGTACAACATAGACAGGTTTACCTTTTATTATTTTACTCTTTGAAGAGTAAAAAAAAAATCATATATTTAATAATTTGGACACATGTTTATTTAATTAACCTTCCCTTTATAGTACGACTTCTAATAGTGGTGGTATATGTTTCATAAGGCAAAGCATTTGGGATACCATGTGTTATGCAGGACCGTATGTATGTCCAAGCATATGCCAGTGCTATATCTGTCCAGTGTGAATGAGATTGGCAGCTCCTCCCAACAACGCAGAGCTGCACAAGAGACTAGTGCTTTTATACTCTGTCTGTGGCAATGATGATGAAACGGCTGCTGGCATTATCCCTCAGCCCGCCCCTGCTGCCTCCTGTTTGTAGGTTACTAAAAGATTTCACCAACCAGGGATAAGAAGATTAGAGAGGAATTAATGGTATTCCTTTGTCATTATAGGAATAAATTGATATTTGGTTTTCGATGGGAGGGGTGGGGACAGAGCCATGTTGTGTCAGGAGACGTAAGCGCGTGGGGATGACACAGTGACAATCAGCGTGAACCCGGGGATGCCTGGACGCTAAGCGCTGGACACACGACTGATGTTCTCCATGTTTGCGAAGATGAGGGAGCCGGATCAAGCCAAAGCGAGCCGGTGTGTGCGTGGCAGAACAGAATGAGCATTGCAGTCGGGACATGGGCGCAGTGAGGGCACAGGGGCAGTGGCGGCACCTCCCTGGAATAGGCACTGAAGAGGTGTAAGGGGTGCTCTGGGTACTCACCATGAGAGTGGTCCTGCTGACCTTCAGACTCGTGTGCATGGCCGGACTGTGGCCGGTGACGCAGCTCAACACTGGCCACTTCCCAATCAAGAGGAGGCACAAGGAGCACTACCTGGGGGACAACGCAAAACAGAAGCATGCTGGGTAAGCAACATAGAAAATATACCAGATGTTTACAGTATGTGAGCAGCCGCCCATAGCGTTTGACACGTCTTCAATATGTTGCCAATGCCAGAGATTGCATAATTTCAGTAATTAAGATGCTTTCCCAAAGTGGATTGAGGGGACCACAGTTTAAACGCTCATCCATGGGCAAAAGCACTAGGGAGGGAGCAATGACAAAATCAACAAATTTAAAGCATTTTGGTTATCTTTCCAAGTCTTTATATAATAGTAATGGTAGCTCACTGTGCACACTTAATTTGAGTCAGGCTGTGATCTGAACAGATTAAATTTGAGGTCTATTGAGGGAAGTTGTGTCACTTCGTTATGTAAATGAAAATACTTTGTTACATAAATGAAACTGTCAAATCCTCTCTAAACACGTTATTGTGATGGTCCCTAAATGTGTTATACAATAGGTGTTACATGTCAAATGTGTACAAGCGGCGCATGTTATTTGACCAAATTCTTAAAAAGAGGACGGGTTGGTTGAAGTCATGGGGTCAAAGATCAAACAAGAGGGAAATAGGGGTTTTCTTATATCAATCTTCACCCAGTTAGTTACAAGCTGGTCAGCTCAGTGTCGATGCTGTAATTTCCTTTAGGCTTTCCTTTTTAATCAGAGTGCAATAAGACTAAAGTCCAATAAAGCATCACTAATTCCCACACCAGATGTCTGTCCAACTGCGTTAGAAAGAGCGGCGAAAAGTTTCACCTCATCTACTTTTGTTTTTCAGACGAGTGGATCTTAAGATGAAAAAACACGACAGCACAAAGTCAATGCTAATTAAGTCTGAGCAGCTGCTTCGGATAGACGACCACGACTTTGCAATGCGACCAGGCTTTGGGGGTGAGATCCTTGTCACTTAAAGCCATTCACACTTCACAACTAAATAGAATGAAATACAAGCCTTTAATTGAGTATGGGTGTATTTACTCTTAGCAGGCTTGCCTCTGCTCAAACCTGACTTGTAACTTGGCTGAGAGTAGGACACCATCAGGGAAATGATAACAATTTAATAACCATCTAGTAGCTGTTTGCATTTGGTGGATTATTAGGAGCAAATAGGGCTAACATTGGATAATATAGAAGCTGGAATGTCCTGCAGAATGTCTTAAATACAGTATTTTAAAGGCCCAGTAGCTGACATTGTTTTATGGTAGTTGAAATTGGGTTTCTTCCTGATTCAGTAAATTGTAAAAAGTAGACATTTGAACACCATGCGCATTGTGCAGCTTTAAAATTAGATCATAGGCAAAGATTCTTCAGTCATCATCTGTACTCACTAGTTGAACCCTGTAGTTCTGCACTTGCCGATGATGGACAACTCCTGTACGTCTGAGAGCTTACATGGTCTTTTGAAATTAGATGCACACTGTGTCACCCTGAAAGTTGTAAAACACGCTTATAAACCAATTAATGTGAAGAATAGAGGCGGTAGAAATGTGTTAGGAAAGTTAGGATTGGACCAGACATATTACCGCAGTAACAAGGCACCAGAAGAAGCCATAACTAAGCTGGGGACAAACTACAGGATTTAAAATCTTTGGAGAGTCACGCCTCCTCAAACTCATTGAGACAACTAATCATTTAAACTGTACAACAAAGAAAGATAACAAAGTGAACCAATAAAAAAAAAATCAGGTATAGGGCCTTTAAGATCAAATTCAACACTATACATATTATTCCTCTTGTTTATGGGATTTACTTCAGGTTCATTCTAGGTACAACTATCTAAAGGTTAAAGTAGGTTAGTGTGTTGTTGTTTGGTTCTTGCTTCCGAAAAACCTTAGTGACCTAGATTGTACGCTGAGGGAGACAATGATTGCACACAATAGTACAAATAAAATAGTCTAAATCTCTGGGGGGAAATGGAACGCTTACTGTTCTCGGAAAGTGCTTTAAGTATTGTGATAATTACAAGCTTTAAGTCCCAAAGCGGATATTTACACACTGTCTGGAACACATAGGCAACAAACGGCAGTTGCTAAAGGTTACTGACTTGTTTCTTGCTTTGTATTTGCCAGTGAGTTAAATATATATAAATATAAAATACCTGAAATTGCTGATTGTAAAAACAATAGCATTATTGCAGTACTCCAAATTTTTACTCCATTAAAGTGGTTTTGTTTTACAACCTACAAAGCTGACAAAGGCATTTTATTATAAGGTGGTTTCAGACTCAAGTTTGGCATACATCTAAAAATATGCTAGTCATCTTTGTAAACATGGACATGCTTTTAATAGGTCTGTGTTGCTATAATCCTCTGCTCTTCATTAGATAATGGCACAGAGAACATGATGTCTGCAGCACACTATACATTTACCGTATTATGGTGCAGCAGCGCGACAGAAGGGCTCTCCTCTTTTAATATAGTGTCTTGGATATGATGTAATGGCATTAATAAATCACGTGACAATTTGTCATTGCAGTGCAAGCAGCTTGTAGGACACAAAAAGTAATTTTCAGTGTTTGTTTGTTGAGATAAGTAAATAATATGGATGGGATGTCATTTGTCGTTATTATTAAGCATTCATTTACCTATGAAAAAATAATTGGACAAAGGAAGCACAAGCCAAGTTTCCAAAAGTATTAATCAAATGTTAATCTGACATTTAGTTAAATATTTTTTAGAAGTGTATAGAAGTAGACACAGTGCTGCCCTCTCCTGTCCTCCTGGCAGAATTAAGAGACCCAATATGGCCCAATATTGATCTGACAGTGCCATAATATATCAAAAAATAACATATTGTCAAAAGTACTTAATATTTACAATAAACTCGTATTTAAAGGCCCGCTACCTGATTTTTTTGGTGTACAACAATGAAAGAGAAAGTTTAGGCCGTTAGTTGTGTCCCCAAAACATTCCAATCGCAATGAGTTTAGTTTAGTTTAATAACATGGGTTAATAAGCACTTTTCAAAACGTTCAGGGTCCCTTTTCAGGGTCATTGTCACAGAAATACTTACAAAACTGGCCCTGCAAGCTCACAATTGATAAAAATGCTTTACAGTGACATATATTGTCATTTTTTGTAAACTCAGCCAGTAATGTGCTTTAGTTGATCCTTTTTCGCTAGTTCGAAGTAAATATCTCTGGCAAGCAGATATGTGGGAATAATATTTGATTGCTTGTAATTTTTTTTTATCAGACAGCTGTCTATACACTACATCAACTTTAATCTATACTATGTGTACAGTAAGATTCTGGCCTGACATAAAAGGATGAACCCAAAACAATTACATGCGTTGAGCTGTAGACAATAGCTGTTGATGAGTGATGTAACTATACAATACATGCAACTACACAATACATGTTGCAAAAGATTACGAGGAAGCTACTAAAGCTCATTCATGCCCATGGATCAGTATAATGCCTTTGTCATTAGTTTTGCCTTCCATAAGATGCAGCTTTTGTTCAAGGTTTTGTATTTGTACATCAGTGATCTCACGTACTGTTTGACCTTTGTACAGGTGCAGCCCTCCCTGTGGGAATTGATGTTCAGGTAGAGAGCATTGACAGCATTTCTGAAGTCAACATGGTAGGTTCAATCTAATATTAATAGTCTACATGTGACCATAGCCAGATTAAACTGGCATTACAAAGTACTGTTTATCATGACAGAAGAAGGTTTTATCAACTTTGACAAGTGCTATGATAGCGATGTTTGGTTCAGAGCATCTTTTAGTCTAATGTAGTCGGGGTCTATCAAAAGATTTAAAAAGGAACAGTGAATAGACACACATTGGGACTAAAGGTGAGCACATCATGTTTATAGTGATTTATAAATATTAGTCAGATGGATTATAACTTCCAACATGAAGCAGGACTTGATTGGTAAATGGGAAATAGTATTTGAACTAGGCTGTGTTATTGTTGTAGGACTTCACCATGACTTTGTACCTGAGGCATTACTGGCAGGACATTCGCCTGGCCTTCCCCTCCAGCAGCAACAAGAGCCGGACTTTTGACGCCCGTCTGGTGAAAAAGATCTGGGTCCCTGATGTGTTCTTTGTCCATTCAAAACGCTCCTTCATCCATGACACAACCATGGAGAATATCATGCTGAGAGTGTATCCCGACGGCCATATCCTGTACAGCGTCAGGTAAGCAAACGTGTGTCAATAAATGCACGTATAAAAAGCATGATATATGAGCTGCCATTTACAGGCGCTTATCTGCGTCAGTAACATGAGCCTCCACAGCCCGTGTGTCTCTTTCAGCCACAGATGTTGGCAATATGGCGTCTCTGCGACAGCTTGTCAAAAACCTGTCATCACATTATGCAACGAAAGCAAAACCATCCAGTGATGGACAACCCAAATCTTTTACATAATTTATTATGTTTTTTTCTGCTTGTTTATTTTGACAAAAGCATAAATGTCCAATAAATGGTAAGAAATGAATTTAGAAGCAAGACCGATATTTTGAAATACATTCAATTAAATCTTCTTCCAGTGTAGGTCAACTTTATCACAATATTTGGTTAGATTTATGTTGCTTCAAGTAGTAACTAAAGATATCTTCTTCTCAGAGCTTCTCAGTCATTGGTCAAGTCCACCAGTCACTTACTCACTAAATATTATTACTCACTAATATATTATTGATGCACAATGGAGAAATTCACTTGTTTCAGCAGCTCTTATAATGGGTGGTAAAAAGTTGAGTGCCTTGAGCATAGAGCAGCTCTTAATTACAATACTAAAATCTCTCAAAATGTTGCTGTTGTTATGTTATATTGCTCTTAAATATTTAGAAAAAGACTTACACGCTAAATTATGCAGGAATATTACAATATGCAAATGCACCTGTTTCAACTCTATGGTGTCTGCTTGTCTATACTGTATATGAAGACAGATGTTTTCTTTAGGATCACAGTGACTGCTCTGTGCTCAATGGACTTCAGTAGATTCCCACTGGACACACAGAACTGTTCTCTGGAACTGGAAAGCTGTAAGTGAACTTGTTTATTTATTTACTTGTGTACTTCTTCAGTCATATTTCAAGATACAGTTTTTCCTTCAAGTGTGTGCTACTGGTACACATACTCATTCATGTGCTTGAAAACATAATTTCAATCACTATACTAAAAATAACCCCATTAGTATGACCCATTTTATCATTTCACGCAAGTGATTAGTAATCCAGATTAATTTGGATAGCAATTTGGTCAAACCGGATATAACCATGGATATATAAATTTAGGAATTTGACACTAATATTTTGTGAAATGAACAGAACAAAATATGGATCTTTGTGAGAGAGACAAAAAGTGTTGTTGTGTGGTTTCTGAATGTCTTTCTGACCTTACTCTCTTGTGTTGAAGATGCGTACAATGAAAATGACCTCATACTCTACTGGAAGAATGGGAATGATTCCTTAAGGACGGATGAGATGGCACTCTCTCAGTTTTTTATCGAGGACTTCCGGCCGTCTTTTGGGCTTGCCTTCTACAGCAGCACTGGTAGGTGCTCACGCCTCTGGGCTGCTCCTGACTTGGAATACACACATATGGATCACTATAGAATTGAAACTGCCTCAGATCTTAATACAAAGACATTGCAAAAATGTATTTTACTTCAGTGTGACGTGACAACTTTTTATGTAGGACATGATAAGCCATTTATTTGAAATGACCATTAAGCGAAATGATAGTTGTTTGTATAATGTTAACATATTCCACAAAAGAGCATACTTTACCTCACCTGTACTGTTTTTCTGTTTTCTTCTGTATTCACTTTAGTTACATGACTTTTTATGTTATGGATGTCATTTTGAGGACTTTTGACTCATCCTTGAGACCCATGGATAGGACAGAGATACAGGCTTCCTTGTGCCAAGAAAAAGGAATTCTTTTGTGCCCTGTGCTATCAGGGAGCCGAATAAGTTGTGCAAGCCTGCCCCAATGTTGCTCGGTCTGTTCCCCTCCTCCTCTATTGATGAGGACAATCCGCTGTTGTGTCTGCAATGAACTGATTTGATATTTGATATTTTTATTTTATAGACTTGTGTATTTGTGTGGCTGGGTTGTGTGAGCAAGCCAAAGCCAAATTTCTGCCATACATTGCGCTTGGTAGACATTAATGTTTTTCTATTCTATTCTAAAACACAATGAGATCCAGTATATTGTTCTCACTTGTCAGGGAGTTGGACACCTGCCCTTTGACTTGGACTATTATTATGTTTCCACCTTATTTTGAAACTTGCTCGTGTCATATTGCTGCCCTGTTGATGGGATAAAAAAGTACGATTTTCTTCCATTTGAAAATAATCTCCAGAAAACATGTGCACTCAGAGAGCCTATTATGTAACATCAGATCAAGACGGATCACTCTCTGACTCTCTTGTAACTGGTCTGTTTACAAATGTTTATATCTCTCCTAATGCCTGCTGCGCTGTCTGTGTCACAGGCTGGTACAATCGACTCTATATAAGCTTCCTTCTGAGGCGGCACATTTTCTTCTTCCTGCTACAGACGTATTTTCCCACAATGCTCATGGTCATGCTGTCCTGGGTGTCCTTCTGGATTGACCGGAGGGCTGTACCTGCTCGAGTCTCTTTAGGTACCTAACAGCTTTACTATTTTGTATTTTCTATCCTAAGCTTAAACCCCTATTATTATTTTTTAGTCATTATTTAGGAGTCAGGCTCACTGATCATCTTCTATTTTGTTCCGCTTCCAGGCATCACCACAGTCCTAACAATGTCCACCATCATCACAGGAGTGTCCGCCTCTATGCCACAGGTGTCTTACGTCAAAGCCGTGGACATTTATCTTTGGGCCAGTTTCCTGTTTGTGTTCCTGTCTGTCATTGAGTACGCAGCAGTCAACTACTTCACAACAGTGGAAGAGATGAAGAAGCTTAAAAGGGCAAAGGTCAGATACATTTCATCAACTGTCATTCAGTGTATGTTGAGCTAAAAAATAACTACATCTGCACAATAAAAACGACTGCTCAATCAGCAATTGCTAAAACCCCAATGTTCACAGTAAAGTTAAGTTTTGGTTTATCTAGAGAGAAAACAATGGGCCTCATTCATGAATATTTTCTTAAGAAAAAGTTCTTAAGTACAACTTAGGAAAAACTTAGGTCTGATTCACGAAGCGTTCTTAAGAAGATGAAACTCTTCTTAAAGAGAGATGCCCCTAATTCATGAACGTGACACTAAGAACACCACTCCCCTCATTATCAGGACATTTACATTATATTGACTATATTAATACAAAGACACACCCTTTAATCTTTCATTTATGGGCATGAGGCAGTACTCATTTACATTTACTCGAGTACATGTGAGTAACTTTTTGAAGTGTTTAATGTTTGAATGCTACTATTTTTTTTAATAGCGTTACACTTATTGTAAATAGCCTTCTGTATTTTGTCTCAAGTCTCTCCTCTGATTACGACAGGTGTGACTCAGAGCATCAACTAACGAGCTGCAACCCTCAGCTGTGAAAGTCTGATCTACACTAACTATCTCTGCTCTATACCACCTCTGATCACTTTCATTCTATCAAAAAATATATTTTTAAATTAGAAAAATATTCCTCATGCTGTGTAAGACTTAGAATTTTGGGTCCATTTTGACTGTGATAATATTCTAAAACTGCAGATTTTCCGTGCGTAAGAGTCCTCCTGACTGTTCTTAGGATTTGTTCTTCCAGAAGAACGTTCATTCAGCGAAGAACAAATTTTGTGAATGCCAAAAATGTTCTTAAGTCGGCCTTAAGAACAAATTTGTGCGTAAGTTTGTTTCATGAATGAGGCCCAATGTTCTTAGCATGGCTCTCAATCAGATTCAAATCATTTGTAATGTAGGTATAAAACTTGCCTAAACAGATAATAAACAGGTCCAAACCAGGAATGAAATCTAAATGAAATCACATTCAAACCATGTCTTAACAATTAAAGACTCAAGGATTTCTAAAAATGAATTACCACTATCTCTTAATTAGGTTGAGACACTTGCTAGAAAAGTATGTGAACCCTTTGGAATTACAATACGTTTCTGCATAAATTGACCATAAAATGTTATCTAATCTTCATCAAAGTCACAAGAATATTTAAACACAATCTGATTAAACTAATACCTCAAAAACAATCATTGCACATTGATCTTGATTTATTGGTATAGATCGGACCACATTTTTGGGGTTTACATATTATTTCTTGTAACTGTTAAGGTATTTTTTTGTCATAAGTTGTATTTCTACTTCGGAAATAGTAATGGAGATTGCATTTGCCCATATTGCGCTTTTACAGTATAATTATGATGTTTTCTCTTTATAGGTCCCTGCTTCCTTCAACACAACACAGGCCATGGCGTTTGATGGTTGTTTCCACGACAACGACATTGACTCTTTCCCGGAGGTCCCGAGTGGACCGAACACAGAGAGGAACACACAAACACGAAACTCCATGGTCAACTCTCCCACCGAGACCACAAGGCTACGCTGCAAACACTCTTTAAAAAGCCATCTCAGCTTCATCATGAGCCACAGCTACGTGATAGACTCATACTCCAGAGTCATCTTCCCCCTCACATACCTGCTCTTCAACATCATCTACTGGAGCCTGTACTCATAGTACAGCCCTATGCCCATCTGGGACTGGACTAAAACAGTGGTTCCCAACCTTTTTCAGGGAAATACAAAGATGTAGTGTGCTCCTTCCACAATCATTTGTGTTATTTTTTGTATTTAAATCATATTTTATCCTGATCCTCTGACCAGACCTCCCAGCCTCCACACAATCCCCGGCGCCCACGGGGTTGGGAACCAGTGCTTTAAGGACATTTTGAATCTCAGTGGGGCAAATGAATAGTAAATTATAAGAAATAGGCTTCAGATTGCACAGAATGGACAGCTTTGGACATTAGCAGCTGGATTCTTTTGTATAAGACTACTTTTCACCTACTACTGTAAATATTGAGTAAATCTTATTTAATAAATACAAAAATAATCATCTTCAGGCTATTTTAATGTCTGAGGTTATTTTTAGACAATGGGCCTCGGTCATCACTTTGCATAATCACACTTAGTAAATGAAGCCAGTGGGGAGGGGGACAAAATATGGGCAGAATGGATTAGTCGTCACACACCGAGTTAAACTGAGTTGCGTAACATTATGTTTTTGTGCTCCCAGCCTAATGTTGGCCTCATCAGAAGTGATTGATGAATTATGCGATGAAGAAGCATAGCTGTGATCAGAAAAGACAGCGGGGCAGTCATAAAAACTGACAACTGGCCAACACTCCACAGCAGCTGCTATGTACTGGCTTCTGACTGGGGCATTTTTGGAGAGGGGCACTACTTCACGCGTTATGCTCGACACAGTATGCAGTGTAATACTACTCATTTTTGTCAACGTATGGCACCCCCTTCTGTGCCTATATATATTAATGTGCCATAAATGCACAGATGGTACACTGACGTGGCATGACATTGTTCATTGTTGTGAAACAGAAACAACAAGAAACAAAAGCCATAACTTGTCATCGACTTATGACTCACAAGGAAACACTGGTTGACCAAGCTCAAACCAGAGCTCTTGTGCGAATGAAAAGTGAGTTATACTAGGCCCATACAATCTGAATATTCTATATTATCTCTAGTTTTTACAATGGCAAAGGTAATTATATTATTTCATTGCTCAATTTTGATTATTCAAATTTTTGTTATATATTCTTAATTTAGTAATTTAGTAGGACCATAAAGGGTCATTTATATTTTCAGTCCAATACACCGCTGATTTGGCCTATTACTATTTATTTATTCAGTTCATTTATAAAGGCAAGCTCATTATAAAAGCCCTATAACACATTTTTGCTCAGGGTAAAACAGTACTGCTAAAGGGTGTAACACAAAAGTATGAGGTAGTAATTAGCAACAATGAGCAGAAGTTACATATAATTATAGGCGTCCAATGACTCCAGAATCAAAACCACAAAAACAGGTGCAGGACGGGACATACAAAGCTGTTGGTGCGTCACTTTTGTGACGCAATGGTAAAATGTCTCAATGCTATAGACTTGAAAGTGTCTCCCTGGAAACAGTTTGGACACACCCCGAGGCACACCTTGAACAGACAACACGATCAACTATATGTAATGTGTGTGTTTGGTATTTCTAAAGACAAAATACTGGGTGTAGTTTTAAAATCCTTTAGAGCTGAATGGAGCTGAATGGAGCTCCCAACAACTGTTGGGCTTTTGCTGTTGAGTTGGTGTTGAACTTTGACAGAAGTGAATAACGAAGGCCAACCTGTTCTTGTTGACGTTTTTGGGGGCGGGACATTGTCATGTAAAGATCACTCATGAGAAATCAGAGTTGTACCAGCAAACCAAGCAGGTGTTTTATGAAGTAAAATTGAAAATTTAGCTACTGCGGATTTTACCTTTAAATGGTCCAGCAAAATGAGAAGAAAGCCATGAAATCTGGAGATATTTTGCCTGGAGCGGGTCCTGTCCGGCACATGGTCCTCCCTCTAAGGTAAGCCTCTCTTCATAATGATATTTCAATTACACGAAAATTAACATCAGTAACCCCCGGACCAATGTAACACTGTTTTGTCCATGAACAAGCTGTAATGATTTAAAAACCAGGATGTGGTGTAATAAAATATAGCCTCTACATAACATATCATACAGTATCATGCAAATATATACTATTGGTATTTAAATATTTAAAGTAAATACATAAAATAGTAAAAACATCAGTCATATTTGAAAAGGTTTTCTCATTATGTTATATAACCTAAGAGTGCATTCTGTAATAGCTCAAAACTTCATCCTTTTTGTCCAATAAAAGATACAGCATCTACTGTATCTTCTAAAAGAATCTCACATAGCCTACTGATGTTATTATTAATAATGCCATTCTTTGATGATCTGCTTTAGTAAAAGCACAGTACAGCCAGAGCCCAGGGACATGTGGTTTTATGGGCTCTAAGTGAAAGCATCATGCAGCCTACTGTGTGTGAGCACAGGTCAAAGGGAACCATTATATACACTTCATATTTGCAGACTTTCACCACAGTAAAGGGACGAAATGTTTGCGCTGCTCTCATACATTATATTCTTAGGTGTGACTCAAGGAATGCCCAGGTCATTTTCTCTGCTCATGAGAGTCTGATAAGATTCAAATATTTCAGATTTGAGGTTCAAAAGTGACAGGTTAATAAAAAAATAAAGGGTGTACACAAAAAGTAAAAAATATATACATGTATGTTTATGTTATTTTATGTACTTGTTTCGAATATGCGACAACTCAAAAATACAATTGACTTTATGTAACCTGGACGATAAGTAAAAAAAAAAATCTAATGTGTTTAATTGTGTAGTATTCTTGAAAAATATCAAGCTCAAGAAGGACATGTTGGAAATGAATTAAATGTTTCTTAAAGGACAGTTAAAGTTTGATGCAAGTCTCCTGGACAGATCCTATCACTGATACTGTATTCAGTTTTGATATACTGTAATACAGTTATTATTGGAAGGGGTTTTGCTGCCCTAACTGTGGAAGGTTTACTTCAGTTATGTACAGGGCTAGGCAATATAAGGTTAACTTCAGCCTAAACCCTTCAGTCACAAATTTTGCGTAATGATGTTGGCTTATTTACTTTTGTATCTCTTTTCTTTTTTGTATTTATATATGTATATAATAAACTAAACTTAAAGGGACCATTTTCATACTCGTGACTGCCACCTCTGGCCGTCCGCGTAACTGCAGTCTCCATGTAAAGCTGGTGAATGACTGCTGACTCGGCCCGAACACGCAACTTTAGAGTGACGGTGCAGGCTTATAGCGGCAATTGAGTGGGATAGGTGTGGGCTCACAGTACAGCGCGGAGCATGTAGGGGGTGGAAAATATATTATTTTTTTAAATTTTAACTTCCGTAGAGTCCCTTTAACTAAACTTCCAATTACATACTGTATTCGAAAAGGAATTAGTAGAAGTGAGAAGTCTCACAATGGAGAAATGCACTTGTTACAACAGCTCTTAAGATAGGATCACACAGGGGGGTGCAAAAAGTCAGGAAATGTGCCATCAAGAAGAAAAATATGCAAGTACACTGTACTTATGTTAAGCTCACCTCATATTCCTGCTCACCATACTTAATGTTAATTATTTCATGCTGCGGGATGGCAAAGGGGCTTGGTTGTATCAACAAAGAAAACATCTCTCCCAGACGCAGCATCCCCATTTCACACTTACTAGTGTCTTGTCTAATAAAGAATATAAGCTAAAAACATATTTTATTATTTGATTGCTTCTCTTTTACAGAGTTTGTTTCCCACAACATTTACAGATACTTCTGGTTCTCACCCTCTGTGCAGGTAATAATTGCCCTCAGAAGACGTCTCTGATCTTATCTTCTTCACCTCAGCTCAAACAACTTCTATTTTTAAACCTCACATCCCTGACATACCAACTGTGCTTTGCAATCAACAGACTCACCTATTCCTTTACAATCTTTAACATAACCTGTTCTTCTAGTTTCTGCTGTGAAAACATAGACGACACTGTGATACAGTTCCCATGTGGGGATGGAAGTACCTATTGTATATAGCTTAATACGTACACGTGGTGATGCATTGTTCACTATTTGGGGTTCTGACTTTCTTGATGGTCAAACCCCACTCAAAATCTCCATAGACTTTTCAACTTTCAACTTTTTTTTTTTTTTTTTTTTTTTTTACTTT
>OMNZ01121079.1:6005-19133 GCA_900303255.1 Lesueurigobius sanzi
ACTTTCTCTTTCTCTCTCTTTCACTCACTTTCTCTTTCTCGTTCTTTCTTTCACTCTCTTTCTCTTACTCTCTCTCTTACTTTCTTTCTCTCTTTCTCTCTTACTTTCTGTCTCTCTCTTTCACTCACTTTCTCTTTCTCTCGTTCCTTCTCCCTCCCATCACTGGTCTAGGTGATAAACTTAAAAGTCATACTTCACTTCATTATGTGTTATTTTATTCATATTATACAATAGCTATAAAAAAAAATAACATACAAAAACAAACAAAAACAGTTGAGATCCACATTATATATATATATATATATATATATATATATATATATAATTTCTTTCCAACATTGTTGACATGTTTGGCCTGTCAGTAGCAGTCCACAGTGATAACATGATAATAGGCTGGTAATAACAATGAACCAAAATGTTTATAACACACCAAGAATGGTGATTAGTAATTACATGGCAACAGTCAAAAAAAAAAGTGACCAATCTATCAATCCAGTTTACCAATGAGCAATATCATCTTCTTCTTTTTACTTAAATGTAGGAATTCTTCACAAATGGCACCGACTCACTCCTGGAGATGCCTGAAATTGAAGACACTGTCCGGCTGCTCCGGCTGCTCCGGCTGCTGCTCCTGGATTCAGATCTGGTGGAAGCGCTGGACCGAGACGATCTCCCAGACTCTGTCCCGGACCTGGACACCGAACTGCCTCGCGACCCTGCAGACCTGGTGCTTTTGCCCGTCCTGGATGTCCGGCCCGACTTGGCCGAGCGTCCCGTTTTGGAAGAGCGGGCCGTCCTGGAGGAGATTTCCGATACGTCCGAGCGTCTGGATGAAAGGTCGGAGATGGAGGAGAGTTTGGTCCTGGAGGTGAGGCCTGATTCAGTTGATAAAGCTGTAGTCGACTTGTTGAGGTTGGTGGAGGTGTCCTGCTGTTCCACGTCTGGTTGTGCTTTAACGGCAATCACCCTAAAAACAATCAGAATTTATTTACTTTTATTCATTACCATTTTTTTGTTTAGTCGCTCAAAGACATTGCATGATTCATGTGACATCACAACATTCTCAAGAGCCTTTATGTGTAGGTTCTCAGTCGTACAGGAGCAAAAATTCTTCAGTCTTCATCTGTACTC
Organism: Lesueurigobius sanzi; assembly: GCA_900303255.1. Taxonomy (NCBI): domain Eukaryota; kingdom Metazoa; phylum Chordata; class Actinopteri; order Gobiiformes; family Gobiidae; genus Lesueurigobius; species Lesueurigobius sanzi. The sequence goes on from OMNZ01121079.1 coordinate 7,137, forward strand.
TGTAGTTGAAGTGTAGGACATTTCGATCTTAGTCCAAAGATCATCATCAGCTACTAAAGATTTGAGCACGCTGTGGCTTTCTTAAGAGTAAACCAGAAGGAGGAGTAACCTCTTAAGTCCCTCCTCTCTTGGTGGTAAAGGTAGGAAAACATCTTAGCCTATTCATATTTAATATGGCTCATTACCTGTGTATTGTCTCACCCTGGGCTAAGTTCTAAGTCTGTTGACACTCCCTTATGGCCCTGCTGTCAGGGTCATTAGCATGACAGTGGAAATGGTTTCACTCTCAACTCTTGTCAATAGTTGTTATAGATTGGGTCTAATTTATAACGGAGTCCTCCATTGCGATTCAGGGCCATAAGGGAGTGTCAACAGACTTAGAAGTTAGCCCAGGGTGAGAGAATACAGAGGTAACGAGCCATATTAAGTATGAATAGGCTACATGTTCTCCTACTTTTAGCACCAAGAGAGGAAACATCTTAGCCTAACTCCTCCTTCTGGTTTACTCTTAAGAGACCCACAGCGTGTTCAAGTCTTTATTAAGCTGATGACGATCTTTGGAAGATCGAAATGTCCTACACTTCAACTACAGTGTACAGATGAAGACTGAAGAATTTGTGCCTAAGATAAAGAACCTGTAGTTGAAAATTGAGGTTTCTCTCTTGTTTTGGCGCCTGCCTCTGAAACTGAAGTAGAATTCTATTACGTGAATGCAACCTATTTGTGACTCTAAAGCTGGTCACACACTACAGGATTTTAAATCTTTTGAGATTTTAAATCTGTGCACAGACCACACACATATGGACAGACATGAGGACACAGTGGTTTCGCTAGGGATCATTTTCTCATTTTGAAGGACAGGGTTGTAAAAAATCTGTCGTGAGCTATTTGTATCCTCCATTAATTAATCTCAATTCATATACCTAGTATTATGTTTGTAGGAAAACACAGATTACAGGATGAATGGATGCAAATCTATATATAATTTGAGAACAGAATCATGGGACATGAATTTGGAACGGGTTAAAACTTGTGTAAAACTCTCAAAAGATGACGATGGCTTTGACAGAGAATATTGAGTTAATGTAACCTCTGGGACACATACACACATGAGGAGTCCCACAACAGATTATGGCATGTGAGGAAGAAAAAATATCAAAGTTCTATCTAAGTTTTTAGTATTTGTATCTTATCTCTGGATTTTATACTATATCCTCAGATATGTACAGTATATTCTAGAGTACCTATATCCGGATTTCTTTATTCTATTCTCACATTTATTATTTTTGTTGTTGTTATTTTAAGATTATTTTTATTTTAGGATTACTATCCGAGCTACTGTGACGCAATTTGCCTTGTGGATCAATAACGTCTGTCTAAGAGCCATGCCTCCACAGTCTCAGAAAGACTAAAAAAACTGGCTAAAAATCCTCTAGTGTAGCCAGCTTAAGTTGCTCCCTGTGAATTGAAGTTAAACGTTATCTAAATATTTTCTTGTCCAATTTAATTTAATGTTTAGAAAAGCAAATGTGAATTCAATGTGTTGTGTGTAAATGTAAAATAGCTCATTTTAACAGACTCAGATACAGTGAGTGTCTTTATACTTTTTTCAGTCGAGAAATTGTGAAATAAATGTTGCCTTGCAAGCTGGCGACCTACTGTATATCGTTCACAATCCGGTTTTGGGTCCAGAGGAGACTGAAGCCTGAATGAACCATATTATTTGTTTAAACCACAGACTTGGAGACATCATTTTCTATTATTTTTAATAGGAAATGGCCTGCTCCTTAAGATGTGGGAAAGCACTAAAGGTAATAATTCATTAAAGCTGGTAAAATGGTGCATTACATTAGATCTACAGCAAACAGGAAATCTCAAACACTCCCATGTTGTTCCTTGTATAGCTTGAGGCCTCTGTTGCTCACTAAGGGCGGGCGTGCACACATGTTCACTTTTATTGGCAACATGTGGCCTTGACTCTTATTTATTGCGGAAGTGGAGCGCTTTATTTACCGATCGCCCCTGACTTGTTAAGATAATAATGACATGTTTGTGCACTCACACTGCCTCTCCTCCTCCACACAGCGGCTTGCACACGGACCACAGGTAGAAGAAACCGCCGGCCATTTGGAAGCCAGAGCCCACCCAGCCCAGGAACAGGGGCGTCCCGAGGTCATACCTGCGTTGACCACCACAACTTCAATAATCATATATACAGTGCACCCCCTTTAAAAAGTAACATTTTAAACAATATCTCAATGAAAACAAAATCAGTCTCTGAAATGTTTGCAAGACTAAGTTAATATAACATCTGGCGAACTTATAACATGAAATTAGGGTCATTCAGAAATTAGTACACCCCACTAGAATTCTCTGAAGCAAAGCTAAATTTTGTCTCATGTAACAAGAATTCAACCCTAGGTGAGACTAATTATACCCCACACAGGTCCAGCACCTGTGATTATAAAAGGGTGTTACTGAAAGAAAAGGTCCTTCCCGTTTGATGGTCAGCATTTGCACCACATGGAGAAGAAAAATTGCACAGGTTTGAGAAAGAAAATAATTTCTTTACACCACAAACGTGAAGGCTAAAAGAAGATGACAACATTTGGCATACAGAGAGTGCAGTCCATGAAAGAAGCTTCTCCTAAAGCCCAGGCACCAAAAAAAAGCTGCCTAGAGTTTGCCAGAGCCAATGCTGACAAAGACGAAGATACTGGGACTCTATATATGGCGTGATGAGACCAAGATGAATGTTGAATGAAACATGCACAGTGCCGACACTGAAGCAGGGTGGTGCCAGTGTCCTTATGTGGGGCACTGCCACCACCAGGGGGAGCTGCTGGTGTCTGGGAGCTGTATTCCATTGATTCATCCCACAGAAGTATTGCTTCTGTGGGATGAATCATGCCGTTTTCCAACACGACAATGATCCTAAACAGGGCAGTTGACAGACTTGGTGGGGCCCGGGGCAAGAAGGTTTCTCATGGGGCCCCCCACCACTCAACCCTTTGCACCTGTTTGCTACAGCATTTTTAAAATAAATCATTTTATAGGCTGTATTTTGGGGCCCTTTCCCACAATTTGACACCACTGTTCTCTCATCATTCTCTTCCTTTGGTCCTGCTTAACCTCATAAACCCCAACCGGTGTCAAATTTGGGTCCTATAGGGTTTAACAGGTTAAAGAACACTCCTTCATTTGTGTTTAGAGGGAGGGTGCATTCAAGGAAAACTTTAAGATGGACAAAAATAAACCATCCCGAGTTATTGAGATGATTTTACGCATTAAGACACATGTCAAAGCAAGTCATGATATTTAAAAAAGAATCATGCATGCAACATACCCCTTTGACCCCCCCTGTCGACGGGCCTGATCCTAAACACACCCCTGAGGCCACTGTTGTGAGTTTCTGAAGAAGAACTGGGTGAAAGTAATTCAGTGCCAAGTATGTATCCTGATCTGAACGTAATCAAACATCTATGAGGGATTCTGAAGAGACAAGTGGAGCATCATTAACCATCCAGTCTCTAAAAGAGGTCATTGCTGAAGAATGAAAAAAATGTAACTTGTTCAATCCATGCCTAGAAGACTGTTGTCATTACATCTCATGGAGGCCATACAAAGTACTAGATATAGTAGTTTTTTATTGTGGGGTGTTATATCATTAATCTTACTTTAATATTATAACTTAACCAGATGTTATATTAACTTAGTCTTGTCAACATTTTATAGCTTGATTTTGTTTCCATTGAGATATGTTTTTAATGTTACTTTTTAAAGGGGGTGTCCTCATTTATCCTGTGCTCTGTATCTACTCACTTGAGGTCAGTAAAGTCAGGATTGAAGTATTCCACTGAGATAAACTGCGCATAAACTCCGTATCCACTCGTAGACAGCACACCTAAAAGAAAAAAAAAACCTTTAGTCCTAGATGCTGAAGTACTGTACATGCGGCTTATGCAAATATTTACCGCTGATAATGTGACACCATCCTGCTGCGTACACCTTCCTGTATTTGGAAATGTTCTGGCCTCCAAGATGCGTGCACTCCATTCCCAACATACTCAGCACAAAGCCAAGCATGCCAAGAGAAAGGCCAGCCATTAGCAAGCCGCGCACTATCTGGATGTATCCTAGATGTAAACAAACAACTTTTTGGTTTAGTTTGTTTTCTACAAAGAGTGTATTGGTCCACATGGGTTCTGGGATACCATAAAACAAGCTTTAAGATTTGGTTAATAGCAAAAAAAATGATCATTTATTACAAAAGAGGAGTGTTTGGATATAACAACATAATGCTTACCTTCTACAGACCAAAGCACGGGGAAGTCGTAGCAGTTGCTGACAGCCGTAGAGTCCGTAAAACACGATCTCCAAAGGCTGGCCCAGTACCAAGCCACTTTGATAATGGAGGAGCCCGCCATGCCGCCAATGGAAGTGACTTTCCAGCCCTCCATGGCCATAGTGCAGGCCACAAAAATCCACCCAAGAACGTTCATGAGGAAGCCCCAAATCTGCACCACTCTGATCTTCATTGTGCCGAGTTTCCGGGCAAAATGTTTACAGCTCGAGAATTAGAAATACTTTTGGCACTATATCTGCAGATGCTGGGAGCTGAAGCTGTGTGTTCGAGAGCTGCTCAGGACAGGAGTCCATCTCAGGTACAAATCTGGCCTATTCAGCTACTTTCCTGAAGCAAAAACATGAGGGTGAAAGATAGCAGCCAAGTTCCCATGGGTGTTTGCTAGTGTCAAATTACTTCCTTCTTTATTTTAGCTTTTATATTAATCAAAATAGAACATTTATACTTATGTTTTAGTTCGTCTTAGTCTACAGTATAACCAGTGTTGCTAGATGAAACTAAAAGTCAAAAATAATCAAGCACTGCAATGACCTCATCTTTGCAACTAACAATGTTTGAATTGAGTTTGAGATGTAGCAGGTCTGTGCCAAAGATGGACCAGGAGATCACAATCTAATGGTTGGTGACCATTGATTTATGACATTAATCTACCGTAATCTCCTGAAGAATGTCCAAATATTGGCTGTGAGGTGATTAACATTGATGCTATGACCTGATGTACATTCTTCCCTTTGGCCCAGGCCTTAAGTCTGTTATTAGTCATACAACATGACCTCTTTGTATGAAGGCTTCATTAGTACAGCACTTAATGCGGGTTATGAAAAGATACCAGGGATTAGGAGGAGATGATGGATATCTTTTTACCTTTGAGACTTTAGATAGATATTGATGTTATATAGGGTTTCCGCAGGGCATTAAAAAGCATTCAAATAATTGTGTCATAAATAAGGCCTTAAATGCCATTAAAAATAATGACATTGCTCAACTATTTTTCCAGCATAAGTTTGTCAAAAATACAAAAATGAGGGTCTAAACTGGAGTTTTGGCAGAAATCATGCTGTATTTCTGGTCAAAAGTTGTCGATTGTATCAAATTTTCTATTGAATATGGAAATTAATAGTAAATATGTCCTGATTTGTGACATTTGTAGCATAAAAAAATGTGCATTTGGGCATTAAATTGGTATTAAAATGCTTTAAATTCGACTTGCCGCTACCTGCATAAACCCTGTTATGACATCAGCAGGTGAAGTACATCATATTCAGAGCAGCTATATTTAAAAGTATACTATAAATGGGTTGATATTGTTTCTTTATATGACTATATTTTTTTTTTTACTTATTTGAAAGACATCACCTGTATTTCAATAAACTATTCACCTTATTCAAGAAGTTGCAGTGGGGGCTGCCATCTTGTTTTTATGGTCAAACTGCAGGTCTGACTTAAGCTGATATTGGTTTTGATGTTCTGTTATTGATGAAACATGTAACATTTACAACAAACCACTTTGTAAATATATCCATCAGCTTTGGTCCTTTACAGTTCCTCACAGACAATTAGCCATTTAGAGTGACAACTAAAAGAAAGTGATAATATCGCAAAAAATAATAATTTTAGGTGACTTTTCTCATGTCGTTCTTCCACTGAAACTAAACCTGAGCCACACAAACTTATTTACTTTGAGCTTTTTTTGCAAGTTTTTTGTTCATTCCCATTTTATTTTCTTCACTCTCTTACATTGACAACAATGGAAATTCCAGCTCACAGGAAGTGCCAAGACAAACAGGAAATGCTTTTACAACAAAAGTGGGCGGGGCTATTCACCTTATTCTTAAATGGACAATCTCCTGTAATATTGTTAAAGGGACTACACCTGATTTTTTCCTAGTAGTGGAATGATTTCTTTTTTCCTTTTTTAGTATATTGCAAACTCATTTCTGGGAATCTAAATATAAAGCATTTGTCAATTTCGTGAGTTTGCAGGCTAGTTTTCTTGTATTTCTGTGACTACACCTCAGCTCTTAGGAAACACTGGCTGGAGAGACTGATCATATTAGTGTATGACTAGTTGACTATTGACTTATTGTCTTCTTTGACTTTGCTGTTGGTTGGTTTTTTGTTTGTTTGTTTATTCTTTTTTTAATGTATATGGACCTTCTTATGTGTCTGAATCAAATAAAGAATAGAATGACCCTAAAAAGTGACCCCGACAATAGTGAAATGTGCTTATAAAGTCATTTCTAAGTTAGGAATGAGTTTGGACCACAACTATCAATTTATTTTACTCGCTCCCTCTTCCATTATTTGTAATTTTAAAAATCAGCTATAGTGCCTTTAATGTGGGGTCTTTCAACCATTGTGATGCGTTACTGCCATCTAGTGGTGTAGACGCTCATTAAATGCGTCATTATGTCAAAAATGTCACACAGTGCCTTTATTTATAGCTGATGCTCAAATATTTAAATGTATTTGATGGTTTTATACATCCACCAGACAATGCAGCGTTTTGTTATATGCCCATTGACACCTGACACTGTTTACTGATCTAAGGCTGTAAAGCACTGCCTCCACAGGGTCAAGTATCAGAGCCTGGGCCTGGAGGTTTGTTAACCAGAGCATTGGGGTCCTCCTGGTAATATTCACAGGTGGAGATGGATGAGGAACGTCTGGTCGAGCTCGGGTCTGAGGAGATAGAACTGGGTCCCTGGGCATTTGGAGGCTGGGCTACAAAATGGTAAAGCTATTACAGTATATTATGTTATTACGGTCACAAGAATGTCCAAGGCATCTCTCAAATACTTATTTAATATCGTCAGAATTAGAAAGAGGGATTTGGGCACAGGTAATGTGTTGAAGGAGACTGGTGAGTTTGAGTGAAGCTTAGTGCCAGATCGTATTTCCTGTTCTTACAGAAAAATGAACAAGTTAATTTAACAGGTCACTGACAGAAATACAGTGAGCTGACACACAGATACAAACCCATACATTTGATTTGACACAATCCTTACTATGAGGCTAAAGAGTTGACACAGAAGTGTTCATTTTACACATATGCATTTCTCCCAAACTGTCTGTGCTCCTGTGTCTCCTTGTGCAGGCTGCTGACGGGTTTACTGGGGCTGGGCCGTGCTGTTGCAAAAGATGCTGCTCCTCGGTAAGAATACTTCTCTCTGTGAAAGGTAGAATATCATTGGTTCATTTTTATATAACCCACAACACGGCTATAAAGATGCTAAGAGGAATTGTTCATGATGTTTCCCCAATGAACACATACATCTTGCTTTAAAATTCTGAATTTCTCAGCACTACACCGGGTGAAGGTGACTTTCATTGTGAAGATATTGCAAGAGCGAAAACAAAGGAAACATTCAGGCTGTATCACAAATAACCATCAAACCATTTAGACTGTAAGTTATGAAACAAGATGTTGGAATAGATTGTGGATTGTTATTATAAGGAAATGGGACATAGTATAAGTGTAATTAGACTCCGTTATGCTTCTCTAATTTGTGACCCTGCACACTTGCCTCAAAGTGTATCCACCAGACAGCGACAGACAGAATACGAGTCCTCCTATAATACAAAGGACAGAGCCCGACCAGCCGATGAACAGAGCGGCTCCCAGCTCGAACCTAGACAAAAACATGGAGGAAAATCATGAGGTATGTGCGACCAGGGACTTTGATCTTGATCTGCTGTCAGCCAAACTCTCCCTCTAATCCTCACGACTTACTTCTGAGCAACAAAAAGAGGGTCAAAGAAGTCGGTGGTGATCCGGCGAGCGTATATGGAGCACGCAGTCATACAGCAAAGACCTATGAGAGGGAAATGCGGAACGAAAAGTTACCATTTTGTTTTATGTGTACAGCGCAATTTACAGCTTACCACAAAGTATGAAGTGGAAGCCAGACAGGACAGTCAGGCGAGCTTTGGTGGGGTCCGAGCCCCCGATCTTGGTGCACTTCATCCCCACGAGGGCCAGTGCAGCACCAAAGAAGCCCAGGCACACCGCGGCTATCATGAGGCCCCTGCACACCTGGATATAGGCTGGAGAATAAGAGACAAGTTTTTTAAAATGTAACTGTTTATGAGTTCAATGGACTGTATTTTTGTGAGGATAATCTCAAACTATCCACGCTAAGTAACAACTCACTTTCCAGCTACAAACCTGACAAACCAGGTCAATGAGGGGGCTAAAATAGTCTAAACCTGGACTAAATTAAAACCTAACTTTTGGCTGAATCAGAAATAGAGTGACCAAACTTGATTGTGCATCTACTTTGTGTGAAAGCATAGAAATTAAGATTAAAATTGATGCCAAAATGCCACCAATGATACCAGGGTTTCTGCGCGGCATTAAAGGTCATTAAATGAATTGTGTCAAAAACAAGGCCTTAAATGTCATTAAAAAGCATTAAATAGAATTCAAACTGGCATTAAATCAAACATTCTTGGAAAATAAAGACATTTTTCAACTAGTTTTACTGCAGAAGTTTGGCAAAAATAGTGTTCTATACAGCTGTTTGGAAAGAAATGATACACTATTTCTGTTCAAAAGTTGTCAGTTGTGTCAAAATTTGTATTGAATATGGAAAGTAATATTGAATATGCACCAATTTGTGGCATTTCTGGCATTAAAAATGTAGAATTTGGGCATTAAAATGGCATTAAAAAGCATTAAATTTAACTAACCTGAAGTAAAAACTCACTTTCCAGCTACAAACCAGACAAACCAGGTCAATGAGGTGGCTAAAATAGTCTAAACCTGGACTAAATTAAAACCTAACTTTCGGCTGAATCAGAAATAGAGTGACCAAACTTGATTGCGCATCTAAATTGTGTGAAATAAATAGAAATTAAGATTACAATTGATGCCAAAATGCCACACACACCAGTTTTGTAGATAATATAATGGGACAAATGATGCAGGGATAGATACCCCCCCAAATTTGAAACTACAATGTCTTACTTAAATGTAAATCGAATCTATAATAACAACAAAAACTATTTACTTCTACTGCAAGAGATATAATATTAGAAAGTTGAGATAAGTTTGGTAATACAATGATGAAAGTAAACATAAAGTTGTTTTTGCTTTTATGCAGGTACACAACAATAGCTGCCAAACAAGCCACACTGACCGTCCAGAGCCAGCATCGAGGGAAAGTCCTTGCAGTTGGAGACACCAGTGGAGTCTGTGACGCAGGTCTTCCACAGATTTGACCAAAACGTCGCCGTGGTGATGACTGTCCCGTCAACGGAGGACACCTTCCAATAATCGGTGGGCAGCGTGGACGACACCAAAATCCAGCCCGAGATAGTGAGGAGGAAAGCCAGTATCTCCGTCGCCATTCTCCCCATCCTCCCTGCTGCTGCTGCTGCCGCTTTTGGCCTTGACTTTTAGGACTTGCCGAGGCGCTCACAGGTGAACTAAATGGGCCGTGAGATGGGAGGGTCTGTCCGGGCAGAGGTACGTCAGCATCGAAAATGGCATCACACGTTTTTGCACAATCACTGTTTGTAATATTGTGTGTGTGGTCAGGGTTCGGGGGTGTGCGGTGGGGAAGGCCAGGGGAGGGGGGGGGGGGGGGGGCATACTATTCACTGCCCGTCACTCTTCACCATGCGGAGGGTCCTGCAAGGGGATCTGCCACAGAGGAAGCCTTTAATTGGAAGGATCTGAAAAGTCATGGGCACTAGATGGGGAGCAGTGATAGCGAGAGGCACTACAGTGATTCACAAAACTGCTCACCTGTATAATATGCATGCTCGAGCTCCATCTAGTGGACTTTACAGATCCGCACGCAGTGAAGAAGATGAATAAAAGAAGTGGTGAAAGTGATAAACTGAAGCCAATTACTGACAGGCCTTTTGAAGTCTCTTCTCTGTTGAGAGTGTGAAAAACAACATTTAAATTGGATACAGGTATTTTCTTCTTTATCAAACAAAACATTACAATCAAGTGTAATTATTTGCACCAAAAAATATGCTACACGTTTGGCTCATAAGTGGGCAAATTTCTTCAGTCTTCATCTGTACTCTGTAGTTGAAGTGTAGGACGTTTCGATCTTAGTCCAGAGATCGTCATCAGCTTAATAAAGATTTGAGCGCACTGTGGGTCTCTTAAGGGTAAACCAGAAGGAGGAGTTAACCTCTAAGTCCCTCCTCTCTTGGTGCTAAAAGTAGGAGAATATCTTCATACTTAATATGGCTCGTTACCTCTCTATTGTCTCACCCTGGGCCAACTTCTAAGTCAAGTTTTGCTCATAAGGAAATGTGTTCTTTTCCTTTTGCTCATCCCTCATTGTAGGGCTGAAAGATTTTGTCAAAAGACCTACCGTATTTTCCGGACTATAAGTCACACCGGAGTATAAGTCGCACCAGTCAAACAAATGCACAATGAAGAAGAAAAAACATATATAAGTCACACTGGACTATAAGTCAAGTTCTTTTACAAAATCCGAGACCAAGAACAGACATTTCATCTTGAAAGGCAAGTTATAATAATAATAATAATAGAATAGAGAACAACAGGCTGAATAGGTATATGGTGTGCTAACGTAGCACATTGATGGTTATTCAGCTACACAAAGCATAAACAACAAACTGAATAGGTCTGGAATGTAAACGTAACATATTAATTCATATATAAGTCGTACCTGAGTATAAGTCGCCAAACTATGAAAAAAAGTGTGACTCATAGTCCGGAAAATACGGTAATTGCGATTTTTCAAACAGAAATTGTGATTCAATTTGTGATTTTAATATTACATAATCTTAGTATTGTCTAAGCATGGGACGATGTGGGAATTTTGTCTCACAATTTTCTTGGACAAAATTAATGCGATTTTTTTTTGAGTTATCAAAGTAATTATCTGCCTGTGGATTATCTACTTAATGCCAATTATGGAAAAAATATGCTGAGATCAACTAATTGTGCATTATTTTTTATTGCGGTGACCAATATTATTGTTTATTGTCACTGTACTAGTATTGTCAGCAAAATACTGTATACTTCTAAAACTTCTCTTTTACAGTTGCTTTTACATTGCAGTAGGGCTGAACGATTTTGGAAAATAATCTAATTGCGATCTTCAGTTTTGCGATAGCGATTTAATATGCGATTATTTTTTCAAGGTCCTCTTTTGGGCTGAACAATTTTACCAAAAAATAAATGTTAATATAATGTAGGGCTGGGCAATTTGGCCTAAAAAAAAAAAATCTCTTCATTTTTTCCAGTTTCGATTAGATTTTTTTTAAAGCACTGTGCACAGTGACTGCAGAAATATTGCACTTTTGACCTGGGGGAGTCTGAGAGTCCTGCAGTTTTTTTTAATCCAGATGTGATTTTTTTGCATTCATGTGCATTTTAGAAAATAAATTAAATTTTCAGCTGGTCCTTTAGCTGCCATCAGACTAATGTTTTTTTTCACATTGGGCCCTCTCAGCAATATCCCAGTTAACCCCCTTCATAGTTACGTGGGCCAACTACAGAAATCTGACAGGATCAGGCAGAGCAAAGGCGTATGGCCATGAGAACGTGTCAGTGCCCTCTGCTGGACAGGTGTGGAATTTCTTCCTTTTATTATACTTTATTTTCATTGTTTTAGGTTTTTAAACAATACAGACAA
>OMNZ01121109.1:4176-36323 GCA_900303255.1 Lesueurigobius sanzi
TAATTTGTACTTTTTACTTGTACTTTTTACTTTGTTACTTTCCACCACTGGTTGTGACTGCCTGGGTTTGATCTTAACCCCTTCTCCCCAAAGCCACAATTTTTGAAGCGCATTTGAACAATCACGTTATATTTTCTGGGCATCAAGATATTTTCTGGGATTTGGTTCAGTTTTAAGACCTTATTGGACACGGATATGAGAGCATGCTGATAATATCTTTGGCTGTTATGGCTTTTGGCTCTCATTTAGCCTCATTCAAATTCATTTTTCTACTAAATCTGTAGTATGGGACTGACTGGATAAGATTTACTGTGTCAAAATACAAGTGGATGAAAACTTCAATAGCTCAATAGTCTTATCTCTTATTGTAAAACGGTTCGCTCCCTATGAATATTCCTTTGTTCACACAATAGGTTGTGTTCACGTTAGAATTATGTTTCACTTGGAGCAGGTGCTAATAAAACTCTCAGTTTTTGCAAGAAATGTTCAAAACGAAAATTGACAAATGTTATAATTTGGTAGTGATTGGATGCACAAACCTGCCATATTCTTATCTATCTTATGGCTGAAAGTCATTCCTACTGGCCAATGTTTTTGGATATTGTCACCACTTTTGGACATCTTTATAAGAAAATAATTATAATAATGTTTCATATGGATTGGCCCAGGAATTACAAAGAAATCAGCAAGAGACTACGACTAGAAATCTACATTTTGACAGTTCCCAGCAAAGAATTTCCAGCTGCCCTCCACCTCAATATTAAAGTTGTGATGTCACTTGAACACAACCTATTGAAAATATGGGTTAAACGTATTAGTATTAAAGCGGTGGCATTTGTGACCAGTTGAAAGGATGCTGTCACAAGATAATATGGTAAAACTGGATCCAACAAACCAAAAAATAAACTATAAGGTCCAAAATATGTGGATTCCCCCCTTTAATTTCATGAATTCCACAATACCATAAAGGCAACCTATCAAAAAAAGTCAACAATCCTTCCACAACGTAGACAATTTAGGGTAAGTCTTTTTATTTGTATCTTACTTGTTCCAAAATAAGTTATTGAGGTACATTCAACTCCAAATAAAGGCAAAAATACTAGCATGACATGGCACCAGAACAGTCAGGCCATTGGAAATCAAAGCCATAACGTGTAAACAGAAGAGCATGCGTCATAAACATAGCTTATTATAATTTCACAAGATGCAACATTGTAGTAATAGCCCCGTTTATTATTTCAGTGCACAGATCTGTCTGAATGCAGATTGGGAAGACTTGAAAAAGTGCTGGTGTGTTTCGATGTAAAACTACTGTGTGTATTTTGAATGTGTGGCGAGTAAAGATATGCACTTGCTTCCATGTTTTTTTTATTTTTATTTTTATCATTGACAGGTAAGTACTTGAAAAGATGAAGGCTCGATGCTTTCGTGGCAGTTGTGGAGGTTTTTGTTAGGAATAATTGTACTTTTCATGATAATATTAATTCACTCCTTCTTGTTCGATCGACTCAACTTTAGTTTCTCTGGCGTCATCTTGAAAATGTAGCAGCAAATAACAAAAACGTTAATTTTGAAATGGAGATATATGTTTTTGAAATGTAACTCGTAAATGCCTTTTTAGAGGTGACAATGATTTAGAGAAAACTGAAAAAAATGTAAGCAAAGAGATTTCTTAAAGTGATCTGTAAGTCTAAATGCCTAAATTTTGATATACAGTACGTAACATTGCAATTGTTTTTCCCCTTGTCTTTGCTGAGTCTCACAGTATAGAGGGGAGCGACGAAAAGGTTTACGCCCCCTTTTAGGTGACTCCATTTAGATGAATGGGGAAACATCAACTGAGATCTTCACATTTACGTCTGAAAAATAACATACATGTTTCATATATTTGTCTAATATAAAAGAGAGTTTGTTGCTGTAGAGAATTCACACAGAGGACAGTTAATGTTTTAAAGTGGGCTAAAGTTAGCAGGACGTTAGCATGTTCGGACTTGGCAGGTCAAAAACAAAGCAATATTGAAACATGAGAACCATGCAAAATGACTCACAGTTACATGGGCAAACTACTACAACCTGGGATTTTATCAAATTAAGTCACTATGAACGGCTCAACAGTGCACATTGAAGTCCGAACATGCTAACTTCCTGCTAACTTTAGCCCACTTTAAAACATTACCTGTCCCCTCTGTGAATCTTCTACAGCAAGAATTTTGCTTCTCTTTTACATCAGACAAATATATAAAACGCATAAAATGTTACTTTTCAGACATAAATGTGAAGATCTCAATGGACGGAGCCTCTGGTGTCACCTAAAGGGGGGCGTTAACCTTTTTGTCGCTGCCCTCTATTACACATGGACCAATGGGACGAGCTTTCCCGTGTAGAGGGAACGATCAGGAGGGAAGGGGTCTAGACTGTTTACTTTTAAAATTTCTGTCTCTCCCACCTCATTTTGCAATCTCAGGGACTTCTACTTTAAGTTACGAACTACAATGTTTGATTTTACAACAGGTATGGTAATTAGTGGGAGAATTTGAATAAGGCTGGATACCGAAAAGTATAACTCAAAATTTGGTTTACGATATTACTGTAGTACCTGAACAATACTTTTTTCAGTAGCTATTCTAAATTATTGGCCATCTAGAATCATAAAACAGAACAATGCTGACTATTTACTTTCCTTTTTTATCATTTATTTGTGCTGAAACAACCAAAAAGGTTTAGGAAATAATTTCTTTGGGTCCATACTGAAATCGTTTAAGGGTACACAGCTCTAAATTTGAATGAAACTGATTAAACAATTTTTCGTTCTTTATGGTGTGAATTATCTTGGTAATCGTAAAATATAAAAAATAAAACGATAAAACATCCTACAACTGGACGTCGTGACAGCCTTAGTAACTTGCTGACGCATCAGTGTGAGGGTGGAGGACATAAAGCTGAGTCAATAGGGAGTGAGTTACACACAGCCTCGAGCTTCCAATCAGTGTAAATATCCAAAGACAGTGATGCATGTTGTGCGTTGTGGAGCGGGCCGCTGAACGGGTCAGGAGGAGTGTCCGAACGCGGCCTGTGTGTTCAGAGGTCTCTGGACGATGACGGCGTTGGCTAAATCGGCCTCCTCAAGGCTCAGCTCCTGGTCGCTCAGCTCTCGGAAAGGTACGGACGTGGTCAGCATGAACGGGGGGCAGCTCCTTTGACAGCGCGAGACGAAATCCTGGACATCCGCAATCCTAAAAAGCAGACACAGACTGGTCATGGTGGCAAGGTTTAAGGGTTTGTCCAAATTAAAAAGTTGTTTGAAATTAAAAAGAGCAAAGGCAGGATTTTATATTTCGTAATTTTCAGGTTTGGGGCCAGTTTGTTCACGTGTAAACTTCCACCTGGAAATAAATAAATTGCTAAATCTTCACAATAAGAATCCCTTCTTGTGACTGATCTGTCAACACAATAAAACTATACATTTAAACCTGACTCTATCCATTAGTAATATTTGCTTTCCTTTTTAGCTAAAGGCATGTTGAATGAATGGTGCTCTGTGCGATCTACACAAACAGGAAAACTCAAACTAAATATGATTGAAGTACACTATAAGGGCTGCATAATATATATAAAAAATATTGTTTTGTATGAATTGTATATGAATGATAACACATTTCACTCACATTTCACTCACAGTGGATTAGTGGTTGCGTGAAGCCATTTATTATCAAAAAACCTGTTTGTTTGCGGTTTCCAAATAGAAACTAGCCAAATATCCCTGATCAAAAGTTTACACATTGTGCATCTTGAAACAAACTTGAAACAATTTTGTCAGGGAGTCCTGTATTTCAGCTGAAGTGAGTTTTTCTTTGCTCCTGAACAATTTTCCTGGCAGTTGTTGAAGGTCATGTAAACGTTAGACCAGGGACATTTGAGTCATTTCTTGTTCATTATGATTTGAAAAGAGTAAACTTTAGTAAACTAAACTTTGACAATAAATGGCTTCCCACAACCACTAACCATGAGTGGAATAAAATATGTTTGTGTTATCATTATAAAACTGTACCACAGAGTACAAACGAAGACTGAAGAATCTTTGCCTACGATGTACCACGATATACTGTAATATCACTTAAATCTTCCAACTGATTGAGACCAACACATTGCAAACTCGGCCTTTAACAAAAAATGTATGGAACTTATAAAAGGTGAAAAGGTTCAGTTTTAGTTTTACAAATTTAATGTTTTTGTCCTGATTTAGTGTTTAAGTCCTGTTTTGACACAATTGTCTGATCAACAAACTACAGATTTGTGTTTCAACTGACTGTTAACGAAACGGTTTAGTCAAATAATGCACACATGTATCGCAAAATTGATAAGTTTTTTCATTATCTTGCAGCCCTACACTCTCTTCCATGTTTTTGACAAGGAAACAACTTTTACTTTACTTTCCTTTATTAATCTCCCAAGGGAGTTATTTGTTTTGGAACAGGGCAGCTGCTCAATGTTACACATACACAGTTACCATCCAACACCTCCGTCACAAGAGCACATTAGTGAAAAGGCACAAAGCCATCTCCTCCTCTGTCTGATCTCCAACTCTCTAACTCACTATTATTCACTACTATTGCTATAACATGAGGGGAGACACTGCAGGAGAATAAGGAAACATTTTAAATTAAATTAATCAATTCGAAACCTTTTCTGTGTATTACTGAAAATTACAGAAAAATGTATTTGAAGTTCTATAGGGCATTTTATGTGTAAATGGTGGGGTTTTGGATATTTTGTTTTGAATAAACTAGTCATTAGTGAATAAATATGTAAAAATTCAAATGTCGGCTTGTTTTTTATGGTTCAGAACTCAATAAATCAGGCTAGGAATTAAATATTGAAAAATCCCTCAGAACAAACCTTCAAAATATTGTTTAGTACCGGACGGGAAAGCTTGGAGTCTGAAGGAGCTATAGTAACAATTTCCCATATAGTTTTATGGAGAATTTTTTTTTTGCCTGCTGTGTCTCCCCTTAAGAGTTCAAAAGTAATTTTCGCAAGGATCACAACATCTACTGAGAACCAAATACTCTGTCTCCTCTGTGCCTCATAACTATAAAACCTTCTCGCCCTGTAGTTTTAGTACAACTGCTACCAATGATACAGTATTATCACACTATATTTTATTCATTACACTTTTTTAGCACTGTTCAAGAGTCCCACGGCGCCTTTGCATTGCATTACTCATTCATATCCCAGGCTTATCTAAATACTCAATGAACTGCGTATTGAAAAGAAAATCATTCCCACTTCCAGTACATCACAAAACATCACATTTTCCCCCCTAAAGCGCTCGGTACCATATGGCGGGACAATGACTCCCAGTGGAGCGTTTCAATTTAGTTGCTGAGCATTTCTGGCCCAACACTAGCGACGCTTCCCCCTTTGAAGCGCCATACTAGTCGAACTATGTATTATTGATGAAGACCCTCCCCATATGAGCAGTCCTGTAGCGGGCCAAAAAGCTATAGCTCGGGGTTGGGAGGGCGTCTGTGCTTTAGCGGCTAACCCTGTTACATAAATGCGGCATTGAGAGTTACGCAATGTCTCTCGGGGGATTTTATAGATCCTCCGCTCCTTTGCTACATCTCAGATTATGTTTTTCTGCGGCCCAGTTCACTGTGGTCGAGGGGAGATAACGTGCACACAGTCGCGTCCCAATCCAGAACAAAGCATTACGTAATCCCCAAACAAAGTCCCGCCTTTTGCGATTTTGAAAGGATGCAACAAAAAAACAAGTACATCTGTGGTGTAAGAAGCCATTAGCCTGTGTTCAATTCTTCATGAAGCAAAAGAATATGAATTATGGCATAGATATTGTTGAGTTTTGGATGTCTATACATTTAAAATGCAATAATGAGGCAGGTTTTTGGAATTGTTTGTGAAATATAGTGTGGAAAAAAGGCTCTTATCACCAGAATTCATATAAAATAGCATGTGGATTTTACTTTGGGACATTTCTTATAAAAAATACAATATAATATCAAATAAATACCATGAAATCATGAAAGGAGCCCTTATGTCACCACAACACAAGAAACAAAAGACGTATGCATACCGATGAGACAAGTTGAATCTTTGTATCAGTCTCCTGCCATCGGCCAACCAAATCTGCAGGGAGGTAACGGGAAGGGCGTGGTCTAGTGTTACCATGGGAATAGGAGCAGATTCGCCGTCCTCGTGCACAGATGGTGACCTGGCCACTACTCTGGGCGCAACGCTGGGCAAGGGATGGACACAACATCACAACAGATTAGCCGGTGCACGTTCGAAACGCTTGCAAACGCTCGTGGTGGGAGCGGTGGCATGCGTCGTTCCGCTTTTACAAGTCACACGAGACGAGGACGTGCCAAGAAAACAACTAGAGCAAATACAACACGGAGATACGTGGAGATCATTTATTTGTACAGGAGTCAATAATGCAGAGGCCGGCTGTGCAGTGTAGTGGTTGCAGGATGTGCAGCTGCTGTGGGTTTAGGGATAAAGCTAGATTTAGAAGGACATCTAGTGGTCGAGAAGCGGAACTACGTTGTTCTATAATTAGCACGGCCAGTTCTATTTTTATTTCAATGATAAATCATAATCTGCAGCGGGTTCAGGAAGTATTCATACGCATGCATTTATTCCCATGTTATTATGTTGAAGTCTGACACTGGAAATGATCACACAATTTGTTTTTATTCTGAAAAGCTCTATATTTCGCCTGATGCTGTACCTTTCCACACCAGGGGACATTATGGTATGTATTGGGCTCAAACAACTAATCAGTTATTAATTTTTTGGTATGTGCACAGACGAGAGAATTACATAAAAAATGCTGTACTTTCTGTATGTGTTTTGTTAATATTTTACTTCTCCTTGTCCCCAAATATGAGATAAATCACAAGACCATTCTCTAATCAGAACAGATTGAGCCCCACTCTTAGGGTTGCCAGATCCTATGCAAAACCAGTTTGGAAATGAATATACAAGGACTCTCTTTCTCACTTTCACAATCCCAGACTGAATTCTCGAGGTTCTGACCTTTCCAATGAGGAATGGCATGTTCAAATATTGTCAAACTTGTACTAAGAGCATCCTACAGACTTCACCTTTAAGTTTACTCTTTCAAGACGTTCTCACACGGCGTCACTTTAGCTTCACGTGGTAAGAAGTTTACAAAAATTAAAATTTCCAAGCACCTCTTTCAGCCGATTAATCGATTACCAAAATAATCATTAGTTGCAGCCCTCGTATGTACTGTATATACAGTAGGTCAAAGGTTTTGTTGCTTTATGGTGGCTGAATACTTATTTACTAAGTTATTTTCAAAACTTGGCTGTTTTTCATGTATTGCAATAAGGTAATCAGTGATGAATTCTTCCCAATAGAAAAAAAAAACACCATGATTTTAGTGTCAGACTTCAGCATAATGAAATAAAACTGATTAAAAGATGTCCAGAAGAAGCCACTGTACAAAAGAGGTGAGCACCTGCCCAGTCGGTATCCTCGCCCGCTGAAGGGGTGAAAGGCCTTCTTTTTGGGCACGTAGGTTTCTTCCGTGAAGTCCTCCACGCTGATCTCCAGCTCTTCCTCCTCGGCGCGGCTCTCCCACTCGGCCGGCAGCTCCCTGGGACAGATAAATGATCAGTTTGTGGAGATCAATCAGAAAGACAAATGAACACTAATGAGCGGTCTCATGTCGCGCTGTTGGAGGGCTGCCTGGAGGACAGCTTTACTGCTGATTCTGCGTTGAGAAGTAATGAGTTTGACTTTGAGGATGGTCCAATGAAATGTATGATATGGATGCATAAGCTGACCTTTGTGGTGTCTGGAAAATATAGTGTATTTGTGTAGTATGTATACATTTTTCTCACTGCACCACCTCCAGTTGGTCCAAAACGCAGCTGCCCGCCTATTGACATCCCACATCACTCCAATCCTGCTCCCTCCACAGGATCCTCGTCCTCTTCGTATTGATTTTAAAATTTTGATATTCATGGACATGCTTCGCTTTATCTGTCTGAGCTTCTGTCCATCCACCATCCCAGCAGAGCCCTCAGATCCTCCTCTCAGATGGTGTTGGGGTGCTTCTCCTCATGCTTTTTCCGTGGCAGCGTCAAAACTGTGGAACTCGCTGCCAGTTGAGCTGCCAGTCCTCACTGACCTGCCGCTGTTTAAGACCAGACTAAAGACCCACTTAATCAGACTAGCCTTTAATAACACCTAGTGCTGTTATATTGTTGTTATACTGTATGTTTCGGCTGAAGCTTTTTCTCATAATTTAGTAATTTAACTACAAAAAAAGTGGCTTTACTTGCAAGAACATAGATTTAGAGATGGACCAGAGAATTTGAGGCACACTGTCAAAGTGAAGTTAAAAGTCCACTATTGTGCTTTATGGTGGGATGTCCCGGTAAAATAAAATAAAGGACTTTTAAGTCAGCAGTGCCTTGGACCCTGTTCTGTTTATGCATGTCAAGAGGTTTTGTTCCCCCGTATGGATCCTTGAAGAGCACCTGACTTCGTGACAAACTTCAACCCACAGCAGCACTCACTTCCCTCTTTCACAGTCTAATAGTCGAATTTACTTTTTTTTGTCTCAATATTGCATAGGAATAATTGTAATATTATGTAAATATAAAATGCATGTAAACATTTATTAACCCAATCACTTTTGACAACTATATACATTTACTACTGTCAAAATCGAGCCATCTTCCACAGTTTGACACAGTATTCTGATGTGCACTGTGCGTATGATATTTCACTAGATTAACATGACCGGACTTGGGTTTACCCTCTCTTAATGGCGTCCAGGAAGTCCTGGTTTTCTGGCACGGAGTAGCTGCGAAACTCTCCATCATTCACTGTGAAGCCGTCCTTCCACAGCCTCACCACCATCTCCACCTGCAAACCACAACAGTGATGACATCTCTGTAATAACAAAAACTGGAAAGGAATGTAAATAGAATATATTTTTGTACATAAGCTTTCTTGTCACTTGGTGTTTTTCATTCCAAATAGAATCTTCGACATTTCATATTGAGTGGAACAGCAAAGAATAACATTGCAGATTACATGCATAACCTCTATTACAGTGAACTTATATTTGTTTTTAGCATTTTCTTAATTAACTTGAGCAGGTTGAGTAGTTAACATTTAAATATTTATTGGTAAAGCATGTTTTTTGGTTACTGGTTGATAATTTGCATGGTTAAAATTAAAGGTTTTGTTATAGACACAAGACCTTATGGAAGCAGAATATTTTGTAGTTTGCACATTTTACTGCTGAAACATTTTAAAATAATTGCAGTTTTGATTCGATTCCAATTCGTCTTGAAGCCCTAGTTAAAACAATGACAGATCAAAAATCTAATTGTAGCCGTGAACAGGTGAACCATTTCTGACCTTAGATGTCCCTGAGGCATCGTAGCAGATCTTCTCCACCTCATCGAGCAGGTCCTCCACGGAGAAGCTACGCCTCATCGGAGCCTGCTCCTCATTGTCTTCACTGCACAAATACAACCATTGTGCCGCGGTTAACACAACAAACTTCAGATTTCTGGATGAGATAATGACTAGCCACGAGTCCCATAGCCACATCCTGTAGTAAGTGTTATCAAAGCAAGGTAGTGTGAAGCACTGGTACTTAAGAGTCCTGCAAGTGCCTTTCTTGCCTGACTGCCTCTTACAATAGGCAACAGCTATTTAAGGCCTGATCAAAGCATGTTATCATCGCTTATTCATTATTTTGACAAGCTTTATCCTTGTAGAGTTGCTGTATAATTGCACATGCACAAAAAGCATGCATAAATAATAATAATGCATCGGTTTTATATAGCTCTTTTCTGGACACTCAAAGACGCTTTACATGGCATTATTCTTTCACTCCACACTTGGTGATGGTAAGCTACTATTGTAGCCACAGCTGCCCAGGGGTAGACTGACAGAAGCGAGGCTGCCAATTTGCGCCATCGGCCCTTCCGACCACCACCAACCAATCACTCTCTCACTACATTCATACGGGCTGTGGGTGAAGTGTATCTTTGTTTGATTTCAATTCTCAGCTTTGTAATGTGAATTATTTTATTACATATCACATTGAAGCTTGAAATAGTTGTTGCCTGTTGATAGAAGAGGTTTTTATTTTTTATTTTTATATATATCAATGTATTTTGCATACACTGTAATGATATATCACATGGAGTAATACTCCTGTAGCGTTCAGCTGCTTTTTAGTATGGGAGATTTTTCATTTTGGGGGAACAGTCTTTATTAGTGAAAATACGGCATGTTGTAAAGACTTGCATTACATATATTTTGTTTATGAATGTGTAGTAGCTTTGTGATTAGTGGTTATTACGGGTGACTCACCAGATATCCTCTCTTTCGCTCCCCACAGTGTCAAAATCTTTCATGACGTGTTGTTGTTTCCATCTACAGACAAAACAAAAGCTAATTTACAGAGACAACAAGTCTTAGGCTTCAAACGCATGCAGTACACATTCTGTGTGTTCTATTTAGCAACGATGCCATGTCTGTTGATGCTGGGTAAATAAATGAATTCGCATATGTTGCCGATTCCCTCAAAAGAGCAGCCTGTAGTAGGTATTTTTAATTATGTAAGTGGGCGGCGCAGCCAGAATACGCACCACGCTAAGATATGATAACACACGCATGCAAACACGCGGGCTATTTATTTACACGCACCTAGAGAGGTTAAGGTCAAAAAGAGATTTACCAGTCCGTGTTTTCTCGGTTAATCCTGGCCCACACATCTGCAGCCAGTCGTAACTTTGGCCAGTCGCTGCTGGATGGATCTGCCACTGAGCAAGAGCTGTGACGTAGGCAGCGCCGTACTCCGACTCTCACTGTCGTAAAGACGCAACACACAGCTGAGCTCAGCACTTCGGTCTGCATGCTGCACATGTTCACTCTTGAAAGAAAGAAGAACAAACAATATTTATTAAAATATAATATATAAACTTACTGTACAAAAGATGGAACAGATGAATGAATAGACCAGTTCACAATGTTTTCTGTGCATGCGCAGGGTCGAAGGTGAAGGCCACATTGGGGCTGTACCAATGATAGTAAACCATGGTAAACTCATTGGTTTTTCATATTGACTTACAAATAATTAGCAGTACAAAGCCAAGAATGGCTTATTTCAGGTCACATTATGCAATGCGCTTACTGGAGATCTTATTTTATTTTTATGCAGTGTACATAAGAGATGTTTGTTTATTGAAAGGATCCCCATTAGTGCAGTCATGCTGTCGCTATTCTTCTTGGGGTCCAACACTCAATTAAAACTGCTACAATATAAATAATTTACATAATAGACATAATATAAACAATTTACATATAGACATAATATAGATGTCTATATAAATGTACATCTCAAAGTGCATATACAACACCAAATCAGACTTCATAATCATCTCTTTCAAAGGCCTTCATGTCCAGTTTTTATTTCATATCCAGGTCTCAGTCCCACGTCTAAGTTGTATCTCCGGATTTAGTCGCCAAGTTCAGGTCACATTTCCATATTCACATCTTTTCACACACCTTTAATACAGAACCCAATACCATCCATCATCACTAAAACACTCATCTGTCCCCCCCCTACAGGCACCATAGCAAAATTTGTTTTAATTGTCGTTCAAATTTTATTGTTTTCTCTTCCAGTATTATTCTTTCTTTTTTTTTTTTTAAATAATCTTTTTATTTCACACAGTCACATGTTGCAACATACCAATCAACTCAACAGTTAATCAACCATGTGTTCCACCCCCCCCCACTTCAAAATAATAATAACAAAACATAACATAACAAAACAACAAATAATAATAAGAAGGTAATGGTGGTAGAAATGCCATACTTGATCACATTTCGATATATATAGTATTATTCTTTCTGGTGTGTTCCATGCGCACATCGCTCTGTACGTGAACATTCTTTTCATGAGGTTAGATTTTACTTTTGGTAGGGCAAATTTCTGTGCTAAGGCATGTCTGGTGTTAAACTTGTGTATTTGGTTACTAAATTACAGGTTTTTATAAAGTGTTAAAGGACACTTATTAGTTATAACATTTTTCAGGAGTGATATTAATGAGTAAATTATCTCTTCTGCACAGGTAACCAATTTAGTTTCTCAAGCATAAGTTTAGAGCTGGTTTCATACTTGAAGCCTAAAATCATCCGGGCTGCTCCATTCTGTAGGATCTGGAGCCTTTTTAACACGGTTTTTGTGGCATTTGACCAAACTGCCGGGCCGTAGTCCACATATGAAAGGACCAGAGCTTGTGTGATTTGTTTGGTGGCTTTCCATGTCACAATGTTACTGTGCCATTTTTATACACATCCTTTCTTTAGAGATGTCTATATAGTTTTTGTTATTGGTAGATGCTGTGAGATATTTATTTTATTTAGTACTATTATTACCTGTTTTTGCAAACTTACTTTATTCTTGATAGCATGTTTTTCTTGACTTCTGTCTCTAGTGTCCTCCTGTCTCTCTATATCATGTCTCCAGCTCACAGTCAATGACCTGTCCACTTTTATGGATGGGTTTTTCGATCTGGGGAATGTCCCTTTAGGTCAGGCATACCCAAAGTGCGGCCCGGGGGCCAAATGCGGCCCTCAGCCCCATTTTTGGTGGCCCAAAATCTTCTTGTTGAATTTGCACATGTCGTCAGGGATGATATTTTTTCCTGCAGGTTTAACAGTTATGCACAATTAAAGCCTCAAAAACTTTATTTTAATTGTGAGACAGGTTCCAGACTAACTAAAGGTGTGGGGGGAAGGTTTAAAACTCTCTTTATATCAACCCAGTTGAATTTTGGACTGCGCTGGCCACCGATCTGTGGCCCTCCATGCCGTGCCTACTTCAATATGTGGCCCTCGATGAAAAAAGTTTGGACACCCCTGCTTTAGGTGGTGCTGCTCCTCCAGCAGACCACACAGTCAGAGTGGTTGAAAATCTCCAGCAGCTTACTACACTCATTGAATAACCTGAGTTTCGTCAGGAAGAAGACGAGTCTGATCATTCCCTTCTTGTACATATAAATATGATCCCCCTTTGCATAAGTAAGCCAACACTTAAATGTTTAATTGCACAGAGATTAGCACCAATTTGTTTTCATTTAGCCTATATTAGCCTATGAATGAATATACCTCACAAAAACTTATCTCACCATCAAAGCTCTAATCTGAGGTCAGGTTTTGTGCTGTGCATTACTTTCCTTTACTGCCATTCAAATTACTAGCAGCGCTTTAATGTAAAACCAAGAAGCTGTAACAGGAATTTGTCCCACCTACCGCTGTTCTAACTGCCAAATGCAACTAGAAACCATGGCAACCAAGCTAATTCAGAAATTGCGAACACTATATTAACACTATTAAAACATAAGCTAGACAAGGCTTTTTATCAATTACATTTTGCTTTTGCTTGAGTAATTTGGTCAGCTTAAAATTAATTAGCTCTTGCTTGAGAAACTATTTTGTTTACCTACCCATCTCAGACTAGCATGATCAGCTACATAGCCTCCTGTACTGTATTTCTTGTATGTTGTATTTACAAACACAAACAGAATGCATGAGAGTCCCAAGTATGCTAATATAGCTAATACTATGGGGGAGGGGATTGCTATTTTTGGAAATGAGGCAATGAAACAAACATATTAGTATAATTTAGTTTCCACGGTGAGAAGTGGGTTAGTAGTTCTAAAAGCTGGAGAGGACCAGTCAGCAGAAATGAGTGCACCTGCCAAACAGAGACACTTCCAGCCGAGCGGAGGGAGGGCACTGGGGGAGTGGGGCTCACAGACACACACAGGCGGCTACAGAGAGAGAGAAATGGCGCCTCGATGCTGCGCTCTCTGAGCCAGTGTTTGGAGCCGGGTTAGGGATATTCTGAAAGGGCAACACTAAAGGCAAAGACATGGTGAACACGCGGAGTTCACAGACGAGGAGCGACCCCTTCATCTCCTCCAGGACTCGGTCATCGTCGAGGAGGAAAGAGAAAAACTCCGATGAACATGTAAGCCGGTGTCTATTCTTTTAGCTCTGTCTCAGCTAGTGGCTACAGCTATGGCCTCAAGTGGCTCAAAACAGTGCACATACTACACGAATTCAGCAGCCGCATGGGACTGACACCCACACGGGCATGTAGGTGCACATTAAAAGATATTCAAATTAGCAATCGACGCAGGAGTCACTTCCGTCAAAGGCAGAACACAGCTGTCAAATCACGAGCTAGCGCTGCTCTGTTAGCCTCAAGTTGAGTTCCCTTTGTGTTTGACAACCCGGCTGACTTGTCTGTCTATTGTCTCGGCTAATACGCTTACCATGGTAGGACAGCTTGAATTTTAAAGGGGACAATTAACACTAACTTATGTTCTGTCTCTGTCACGTAGATACTAGCGTGTTTTCCGCGGCAAATGTGTGAATATAAAGCCTTAGTTTGGCTAGCGCCTCTGGGTTGTTGCTAGCCGTGTTAGCTCAGTGGGGGAAGGGAGACTCGGCTTCACAACAGTTGGCTGGCTCATGTCCCATATTTTACAAGTCTGAACTTGGTGAACTTTCTGCAGCTAATTCCTACAAGCCTTGTGCGCCTTTTTTGTCGTTATTCACAGTCAGATCGTATCGCCACGGTCCAAACAGCGTGACTTTAGACTTAATAAATAGTTCTGTCCGACAGACTGACCTATATTATTGCCTGACAGTCTTTGTCTGTAAACGTAAACACAGAGGTTATACCAGGCCAGAGCCTCGTGCTTTGACTCATACTTAAAGTTACTGCAGCACTCCTTGTGTTAATACTTGGTACAAAATGTTCAAATGTTGGATAATGTGCTCTTGCACTTAGTTGCACGATTTCCACTCCTGACACTATGCATTGTACACTCTGTTCCTTCAAAAACTTATTTTGGGTTAGCTTGTACCATATTAATTCTTAATCCATCAAGTTTGCTCAGTCATGATGCATCGACTCTTGTGTGGTGGTGCAGTGCATCCAATACACTTTTAGGGTGCAAATTGCTCTTTTAAACAAATGTCTTACAGACTTTGACAGTTGTCCATGACAACAGTGAGTCTGTATCAGCAAAGAGTTTAGCTGTGAAGGGCACGAGCATCAATGGCTGAGCATCAAGGGCATGTGTTTGCTTGGTTCTGTTATGATTCATAGAACATACTGTGGAGCTGGGTCTGTCTCGTCTCTGTACCATCTCTTGCTGCTGAAACTTTAGATCTCTATCCTCAAGGTCTTGCGAGCCATTGATTTTTCCCAGTCTCATAGCTGTGTCTGTCTGCGACTTTGTAAATCTTAGTAAGACTTTGTACTTTGTAGTTGGTTGGTATATTGTACAAATAACTATTTATCCTGCAAGTGCAAAAACAATCTGGTGTTTCTTGATTTGGTTTGAAATAGCCCCCCACCCCCTGGCTAAGATTAGCTATGTTAAGTTTGTATTTTTAGCAGTAATTTAGTGAATCACCTTTTAAACCTAATTATTGTGATAAAACCTCTGTTTTAGGACAGAAAAATATCCAGTGAGCCAACGTTTCACTTATTTTATAACAGGGTAATTTTACTTTGGATTCCGAAATGTACTTCTAAACATGTATTTTCTATGTTCCCTGTTTTAGAAGGAGCCAGGCAGTGATGTGAGCACTCCCAGCAGTCCGCGTTCCCCTCCCTCGAAGAGGACGCGGCGGCAGGCTGCATCTGAGCCCAGCTCCAGTGACACCTCTCCCTCTCCTCAGACCAAGGGCCAAAGGGTCAGCTGGAGCCTCCCCACACACCGCACAAGGTGAGGGCATGAGTGTACCACACCATACCATGTTTGCCCAATCACAGAAGCTGAGCCAGTTGGACGCTGGCAGGATGGAAAACTGTGTGGGGGAATATGTTGGTGATAGCTTACCACCACTGACTGTGAGGAGTGAATGAATAATGCATTGTAAATTGTAAAGTGGTGTCTGCAAATGTGATGTATTCTCTGCTAAGTTCTTCATTATCAACTGTTCTAAAGTTATGTTACCTGAAATGGGGTGCTAAATGTTTTTTTTCTTTTCAGGATGTCCTCTCGCGGATCCTCTCGAGGAGTGCCAAATGGACGCGGTAATTTTGTGTGGAGTTGTATTAAGCTGGCTACACACTACAGGATTTTAAATCTTTTGATATTTTAAATCTGTGCACAAACCACACACTTGAGGACAGACATGAGGAGTCCCACGACAGATCATGGCTTGCGAGAAAGTTTTATTGACCCACGCCTCCTCAGACTCAGAGACTAAAAACCTCTAGTGTGTAGCCAGCTTTAGACATTGTAGTCTTTTAGTATCAAATTTTCTTTTTAGAATTGCTCTCCTAGTATTGATTGGACATGTCATTACTCTGTTCATAATCCATGCTTTATCATTTAGTACCAATTCATTTATCTTTTTAATCCCATTAGAACTTCACCAGAAAAAACGGTGAGATGGTTTGATTAACAAAATCTTGTTTGTTAACAGCATATATGAGCCTCCGCAGCAGTGACCGTGTGAAGGGAGAGCACTCTCACATGAACGGTCATGTGGAGCTGAAGAGGAGCTGCCGTAACCGGAAGAGCCAATTTGAACATCTCAACCAGAGCCTGCTGTTCGACCAGCTGGTCAACAGGTACAGCACAACACCCACACAAGTCTCTGCAAATGTCAACTCTGCTGACTTCAGAAGACTTATTTTGCAAAGGAACACATAATGGTTTATAGTTTGACTTTTAAATGAACCGCTTAACATTGTTCTTGTAATGTAATGGAAGGTATTGTCAATATGATATTAAAAGATATAGCAATATTTCAGAAAGTTTTTGAATATTGCACCTTTTTGTTATTTCTTGCAGTGCTACTTGGTTTTCAGTTCGCAGTCGTGTTAGAATAAATCTGTTAGAATTAGAATTAATGCTTATTAAAAAAAAATCCAAATATTGCCATCTGTTGTTTATATGATCACACAATAAGAATGTTTGTGTTTTTAGCACTGCTGAAGCTGTCCTCCAAGAAATGGACAACATTAGCAACATCCGGCAGAGTCGTGAGGTAGAGCAACTTCGCATGTGGAACGGGGACACGGAGGAGGTCAGTGTTAAACGACAGTAGTCACTGTAATGTGGTTAGAGCTCTTGCCTCACAGTAAGGTGGGGTTCGAGTCCCGGACCAGGCAGCGCCTTTTGTGTGGAGTTTGCATGTTCTCACTGTGTCTGCGTAGGTTTCCACTGGTGCTCCAGTTTCCTCTACCTCCAAAACATGCTGGTTAGTTTGGCCCATAATGGCACACCGTGTCGCAGAGGCTCAGGACTAACCGTCCATCTGATACAGTTATAGCACTTTACCTACCCTTTACCTAACCTCTAGCCTGCAACTAAAGGCTCATTTATGCTCTACGTTTGAAGCGCATGGATGCGCATGGAGCTTTCGGTCTGGTTTCTGTGTGAATCTGTCAGTTTCTTCTGTCACTCGCTCTTTTTTTAAACGAAGCCTGTGGGAGCCATATTAACGCAGCAGTACATTAGCTAACCGCTGGGGAAGGAGACGGAGCTGGACGCAGCCGCTGACGGACTTGCCAATGGACTGGTGTGAGTGTCAGGTTTGCGGAAAACGGAGACGGGTCAGTACCGAACCCGGATTGTAGTCTGTGTGAGCGCGGGGTAAGGCTATAGGGTGTAGGGAAGTCCAATGATTTTTCCTTAGTGCCTTCAATTTCAATTTATTCAATGACCAAGAAATGCATTTTTGCATCAACCTTTTATCAACCTGTTTGAAAGGCCAGGATCTATTTTTTTGGCATGTGTCAACTTAAAGGTACACTGCATAACATTTTGGGTGATATTGTTGCCAACAAAACAAACGCTCCTAATGACCATCTAGACAAAGAAAATGCAATTTTTTTTCAGTGGGCAATCAAAGAATGGATTTGGACCTAACCTATTTAAATCTCATATTTGGCTGCTTTTAGTCAACATCTCCATGGAGACGAGCTGGAGATGTCCCCGCTCCCAGTAAAGTTACGAGTCAGGTCTTGGGAGAGGTGAGCCGCTCACAGCAAAGACACATGTTTGTTTGTTTGTTTGTTCATTTTTATTCATTTTTCAATGATAACAAAAATCAGGAGTAAAATAAATGCTTATATTTTATTCTATTTATGGGGTGAAATGTAACGCAGTGTACCTTTATTTTATGTCTTAGTTATACAATTGTGTATTTTATATAACAGTATGAATATGACGTCACAACTGTGCATTTGTTCTTTTATAGGCAAACAATAATGCCTGCATTAAGTTAAAATTGAACCTCTTTCATTCTCAGGAAAACATGGACATGTATTCTCGGGTGAAACGCAGAAAGTCGATGCGCAGAGGGACGTACAGTATGCCAGCGCATCACAAAGCCATGAGCAAAGCCAACCAGGAGGAGGAGGAAGACGAAGGCACTGAAGGTAGGTGGATCACAGTGTCCTCCGCAAATAACACCCTCAATTATCTTTAAATTCTGTATGTTTTGCTCAAAATGTCAATGTCTAAAATCTTATCAGGTCTCTGTAAGTTGGAAAACATTTTTTTTTGGAGGGGACGGCAAACGGTGTATTTATGCAAAGCTCTGTAATATGGAAGAGCACTCCAGATTATGATTGACCATGTTATTTTTGTCTGGCATTGTTTAGTATTACGAAACTGCGCTCATGGCTTTCAGAATCTCAAGAGGAAGAGGAGGAAGATGCTGAGGACGATGAGGATGACGATGAAGATGATGAAGGGGATGAAGCAGAGGAGGCGGGCGAGGAAAACGACAGACCGTACAATTTAAGGCAACGCAAGACTGTGCAGCGATATCAGGCTCCACCCATCGGTAACTGGCTACTTGTTATACATGTTTTAGAGTCATTTTGAATGCCCAAGATCATTTTTTTCTCATGTTCATGTAATTTGAACAACATTTTATTACATGATGCTTATTTTGTTTATCAGAACCTGCAAACCGCAAACAAAGCAATCCCTCACTTTTTGATACTCATCGATCTCCAGCGAGAAGAAGCCATATAAGGTGAGTAAGAATTCTGTGAAATTGTTTTATACACGATATCACAAACTTTGCTTGTAGAGTTCAATTGAAACAGAAGCTACAGCATTTACTACGATTGGAATGAATAGTGCTGACTTTTGGTGTGGTTGGATAAACCATTGTAAGAAACCATTACTAACAACAATCCAGGTTCGACATGTGTGGATATTAACTTTTTAATACATTAAAAATGCAATATAGAGGATACAAGCTCGATGAAAGACCTCATCAGTAGGGATGCACCAATCCAAAAATGTCAATATTGGGTATCAATTCCAAATATCCGATACCAAACCAATACTTTCACCAACTTAATTTAAGTAAATATGGACATGCTGTATATCATTTTAAAGCTCTGAACTCGTAGAATTCAGTTATGTTTTGCTCTTCTTCACAATAGTTATTGATCGCTGCGCAAAATACGGCAGTTAGCAGCAGGACGCTAATGCTAGTTTCAACAAGTCAAGGCTGAGACAGAAACTATGACTGAGTCACAAAGTAGTGACAAAGCTTCATATTGGCCACTGGTGTTTGCATTTTAGTTTGAGGAACACATTACAGAATCACTGATAAAACATTCATGTACAGTATAATACATTTATGATCATCACATCACTGTTTTTTGGAAGATTCTATTTGATGTAAAAAGGACCAGTCACTCATCTACAAGAACACTTTTGTGAAAATCTCACAGTATCGGTTGGTATTGGGTATCGGTAGATATTCAAACCCCAAGTATCGGTATCGGAAGCAAAAAAGCTGGATCGGTGCATCCCTACTCATCATATTCTGGACATGAAAAAAATTTAATTTTACACTCTGGGTGAGGGTGGTTTTAGATGGTTTTGTAAGACATTTTCTGAAATTTTAGTTGTCAATTTATTTACTCCAAATAGACAACCAACGAAAACAAAAGTTTTCCCTATACCAGCAGATTTAGACAAAGGATAACAATAATATTAAATAAAATGGACACTATTGAAACTGCAGAACTGTAGAGGACCCAGCGTATCACCTGAAGAATCCTGTCCAAAGTTTGAGAAACACAGCTTTTGTTCATTTGTGGTGTCATAGATGTTAAACCTTTGTGGAAATTCTGTTTCATGTGGATAGGCTCAGTAATAATTCTAGAGGTATCAATCATAAATCAGGTTAAATATTGACAATCTGACCAAGTCAAAATAGATCATGCAATTTCCTCTCAGTTACATAAAATCTGTAGACTCTGAATATTTTGACACATTATTTTATTGTATTCTAATGAAATGCTCACCATTTCCAGCACGATCAGAGTGTTGTGTTGTGTGAGGAATGTGTGTGGAGTGGTGCTATCCTACTGAGTGCATTTTCACACCTTTTGCAGAGTGAAGAAACACGCCATTCACAGTAGTGACACTACGTCTTCTTCTGACGAGGAGCGATTCGAGCGCAGGAAAAGCAAGAGCATGACTCGAGCCAGGAACAGGTGCCTTTCCTTAGATTTCCTCTGTTGCCCCAGCTTTAAGTTTATACGTTTGAAAGTATAAACTCAAAGTGGGGGTGCCTGATTTTTACTATTCACGCTGTAAATGGGCTAGTTTTGGCCCAAAGTTGTTTATAGTTCTCATAATCTCGCCTGCTCATCCAAATTGTCCAAGCAAATTAATTATGTGCATGTTTCAAGCTTGTGTACAAAGTGAAGCAGGGCAGACCACCACCAAAATAAATTGCACTAATTTAGATTCTACTTTGATCTTACATCGCGCATTAAAATTTCTGTTGTAGACAAAGCAACAAGGTCTGTTTTCTTTTTTGCTGTGTTTATAACAAACTGTGTGGTGGTGAAAAATAAATTTACTCCAGTCTACCACAACAAGATTCTGGTATGAAACCCTTAAAACAATTGATCCTGGAGCATTGAACAAACCTTCAAAATATTAAGTACAAGACTAGAAAGTCCTATTGTAACTAGAAAGTTACAATTTTCTGTGTATATCTATGGATGAATCGGTGCAATTATTACACCTTATTGTGAATATTTGGTAATGTATTTCTTTCCAGGTGAAGGTATATGTTAAGAGATTAAACTAGCTCACACTCAGAAAATTGAAAATATTGACTTTTGCCTGTAGTGTCTCCCTTTTAACAGTAATTTCTTCATATCGTCATAACACATCATCATGTATCCATCCATGATATAGCACATGAAACCTTTTTTATCTTTGGAAAAAAGCAGGGATTTGTTTAGACCAGGGAGCTTACAGTTTGCTAATGTAATATACTTCTTTATCATTGCCAGATGTTTGCCCATGAACTTAACAGCTGAAGACTTGGCCAGCGGAGTGCTCAGAGATCGGGCCAAAGTTGGGGCGAGTTTGGCAGATGTGGACCCCATGAACCTGGATAACACAGTAAGAGCTAGGGCAACTACGAAGGTCTAATTTATCAAGGTTAAATACTGTTTTGATTGTGCTGTTGTTATTTTTGCTTTAAGGTGAAGTTCGACAGTGTGGGCGGTCTCAGGGATCACATCCAGTCTCTGAAGGAGATGGTGGTGTTCCCGCTGCTTTACCCCGAGGTCTTTGAGAGGTTCAAGATTCAGCCGCCCAGGTAAAGACTGCTTATCACTGAGGATATGTCATGTTATTACAGTATCGGTGTAAGATAAGTCACATAAAAGGATCCAGGCCCAAAGATCTGGAGAATGCTCCATTAGAGGCTGCACTAGTCACTTGTTGCATCATCTGTACTCGTATGTAAACCAGGAGGTGTAACCTCTAAAGAGACCTCTTAAGAGACTTACTGTACGACAATGGCGTGCGGTGCATTTCCTCCCTAGGCCCTCTGTGGCGCAGCACACAGTAATGTAAACTTCAATACAAAGTCATTAAAACTACTTGAAACATGAAACGCGCCCTTCTTGACGTTTGTTATAACCAAATAAGAACATTTGCTATTCAAAATCTAAATTTCAACTCAAAATGTAATAATAAAAAATAAAAAAAATGATGTACCAACCGGGGTTTGAACCCGGGCCGCCGGTGCGGAAAACCTACGCGCTACTGACTGAACTATAATCACAGTGTGATGCCAGGTCTCATTTTGTGATAAGGCACTACTTCCTGATTGATATACTCAAAAAGCTAATCTAGTTTTGACTTTTTATTATTCCTTTACCTTTAAACCAAGCTCTAGAGCCGCACAGGGGAATATTAAACTGCTTTTAACTTTCAACTTATATTATAGTCCATTATTTTGTCGGACTCAAACTAACTTATAATCAATGTCACAGCAAATTATGACTTTTCTTGCAAAGGTCTTCTATAAAATGGGTTGGTGATTACATCCTGAAGCAAATTAAAGTATTCTTCACCTTACGACAGTTCTACATAAAAAAATAACCATAACTTAGACCAGAGCTGGGAGAGGTGACTCTAGTTAGCGCTCATCAGTTTGACAGAAGTTACAGCCAATCAGAGACTGTGACGTCGGCAACAGCCCTCTAGAGGGCTCTGTTATCATTATACCTCAGTGTCAGCTTGGCTGGGAGGGCACGCCTACAGGATCCCTCGCTGTGATATACGGAGAAAAGCCTTCGGAGTCGACTATGAGGGCGAAGGAAGAAGTCTCTGCCCTCGGCAACACGGAGCGAAAAAAATCGCTTTGGACGACAATATAACGTTATAAAATACAAATAATATATATAATAAGCCATGACAATAATATAATTTTATTATATATTTTTAAAACCTTTTTTTCCTCAAAGTAGTTAGGCCATCAGAGAAGGCCTTGCTGGCCTTGACTGCACGCCACTGCTGTACAAGCATGACAAGTCTACTCATTTGCTGAGGAAGATCTTTGGATAACGATCAAAATGTCCTACACTTCAACCATAGAGTACAGATGAAGACTGAAGAATCTTTGCCCACGATATTTTGAGTTATTTCTCCCTTTTTTGTTTCCTACATGTTCATTCATTTTTTCCCCCGTCTCTTGTAGTATAAGCTTATTACGAAAAACCAATCAATATCTGACAAAATGTGAGCCCTAGTTTGTGCATGCTGTTGTTGTCTCCTTTGGTGTGAATGTAGTTTTACTGTTTATGATTGGTTGGTGGTCGGAGAATCTGTTGGTGCAGTTTGGCAGCCATGTCTCCATCAGTCAGCCTCAGGGCAGCTTACCACCACTGATGTGCAGAGTGACCGAGAAATGCAATGTACATCACAGGTCTGCATACAGTAAGAGGGCTGCACCATTTTGACATAAAACCTAACTGCATCTTTTTGGTCAGAAATTGCGATTTTATGATTTATTTATGCTATATATTTTTCATTACGGTATTGTCTAGGCATGGGATGATATGGAAATTTTGTCTCACGATCATCTTGGACGAAATGATTGCGATTTAGGTTATTCCAGCAATGTCGATTCCATTGTGCAGCCCCACTGTAGAAGAATACGGCTTTATTATTTATTATAGTTTGGCCTGTATTCGGATAATGTTTGTGCCTGATTGAACACATTGAAACCAGAGACATATGTTCTGTCCTCGCTCCTTCAGAGGCTGTTTGTTCTACGGCCCACCAGGCACCGGGAAAACCCTGGTAGCGCGGGCTCTTGCCAACGAGTGCAGCCAGGGCAACAGGAAGGTTTCTTTTTTCATGAGGAAAGGAGCAGACTGCCTCAGCAAGTGGGTCGGCGAGTCTGAACGCCAGCTACGCTTGCTGTTCGATCAGGTGAGTGCATATGGTGCGGGACTCTTGCAGCCCATACATCGCCTGAGAATACACCAGCTGTAATTATTAACTTCTGTGTTGCTCAAACAGGCTTATCTCATGAGGCCGTCAATTATCTTTTTTGATGAAATTGACGGTTTGGCTCCAGTGCGTTCGAGCAGACAAGACCAGATTCACAGGTATGCATATACAGCAGCAGCAGTGGTGTACTGGAATAGGTTGTGTTCATGTCATAGACTTCTGTTTGAGTCGGAGCAACTCTATGGAAGAGACACTGTTTTTGAAAGAAATTTCTCAAAAGAAAATTGACAATTTGATCAGTATTTGGTAGAGATTGGATTTACAAACCTCCCATATTATTCTTATGGCTGAAAGCCCTTTCTACTGGCCAACATCACACATGTGTTTTTGAGTATTGTCACCACTATTGGGACACCTTTTATGAGAAAATAATGAGATCTTAGTTTATACAGGTACAGTATGTTCTGACAGAGAAGACGTTGAACTTTGGGCTCGTTGTTTCATGTGGATTGGCCCAGCAGTTACAGAGAAATTGGCAATAAACTACAAATAAAAATACAAATCTGCATAGAAATAATCGAAAGGCATAGCTATCCAAACCTGTTGCACCAAAGGCGTACACCGAGCTAGATCAAACTTCCCGGACTCTGTGTAAATTAATGTTCTCTCCCCCGTTCAAATGAATGGAGAAGCCAGTCCTTGTATAACAGTACGGCGAGGTGTGGCATGTCCGTTTATATTAAAAACATGACTACACTGTGAAGCTCATTGAGAAATGTCAAATGTGTTCATCATTAATAAACTGACGTTTACAATGTAAATACTGTAGTTTTGAAATATTCGAAAAAAAACAATACATCAAAGATTTCCAAACTTTTGACTGGTATTGTAAATGTGGTAACTCCTGACCATAAAATTTAAAATGGCTCTGTGCTTCCAGATACAGTTACTGACGTGTTTTACGCAGCAAAATATTCCAAAGTTGCAAATTAGTGACAACTGAT
Organism: Lesueurigobius sanzi; assembly: GCA_900303255.1. Taxonomy (NCBI): domain Eukaryota; kingdom Metazoa; phylum Chordata; class Actinopteri; order Gobiiformes; family Gobiidae; genus Lesueurigobius; species Lesueurigobius sanzi. Next base: position 29,045 of record OMNZ01121109.1, read on the forward strand.
GTGGAATTATCCATTTCTGTTGTTATTTGCTGCACCACAGGGAGGAAAAGGACCTTTTTGCAGGAAAATGTGTGTGTTTTTTTTTACAGGCCAACCCATTGCAACCTCATTTTATTGTCAAACAACATAATTTCTTATTATTTCACTTCCACCATCATCCCTAAGCTCTACCAAAATGTTTGGACGCCATGATTAGCCATGTACTACACCTATGATGTAAATAAATGATTTTTGGAGAAAAATGCCTCGGGCTGAAGAGGTTAAATAAAAAATAATAGTGTTATAGTCAGTAGTTATCATACAGTTGTTACCAGTAAGTGCCTAGTCATATCTCTAAACTTATTAGAATTTCTTGACATTTATTATGAAAAAGATAAATGTGAATTTTACTTCCAGACCAGGTTTTAATCTGAGCCGTTCTTTTCTCCCAAAGGCCACTGTTCTGTTTAAATTTGTCTCCTAATTTTACAACCTGAACAGCCTTTAAAAACATACGCGTCTGAGTCAACTTTGCATTCTCGTATCTCACCACTGGGGGGTGCTGCTTCACTTTATTTCTGAAATGATGCTACATCTGTTTATTTGTGCCTATACAGTACATTTGTATTCACACATTCATTATTACCTCTCGTGTTTATCCTTTTTGAACATATCTAGACAAATGCATAATTCATCAAGCTAAAGGTTAGACTTTGTATTTCCTAACGTATATAAACAGAAAATGTTATTGTAAGTCACATTAGTTTATTCATACAGTATTTAAATAAGTAAATCCCAAGGGTAATGCTTGTGTACGTATTTAAAATGGCCGATTTAAATGTGCATAATGCTGTCGTTTCACCGTTCATGCGTGTAATCATTCATTTTCCGCCCGTCCTCCCAGTTCCATCGTGTCCACGCTGCTGGCCCTGATGGACGGCCTGGACAGTCGAGGGGAGATAGTCGTCATCGGTGCTACAAACAGACTTGACTCTATCGACCCAGCTCTCAGGAGGCCCGGGCGCTTCGATCGCGAGTTTCTGTTTAACCTGCCCGACAAGAAGGTAGGAATCAGAATGATCAAGATTCAGATGAAATAAATCCGTACACAAGTTAATATGATCATCATTTATTACAGATTAGGTCCTCAAAGTTTCTGTATGAATTTAATATTCAAATTCAAAACTTTGTCCGATTAACATCTCAAGTGACAACTAGGCCTACATGCTCCTCCTCTCGAGGGCAGTGTAGTGTTCCAAAATGTAAAACTGCATTCGCACAATCAGCGTTCTCATATAAGGCAATTAAAGAATGGAATAATCTCCCAACTGAACTCAAAAATCAAACACGCTACAATACTTTAACCTGTGAACTGAAAATCATTCAGTAGTAGGGATTGGATTAATGCATTTTCATATTGTATATTGTAATTTATTTCTCTGTAACCAGGGACTACAGATGGTGCAGTACATGTCTGTCTCTGAACTTAATGTCTCTGTACACAGTCCCTTTAATAAAGGTTATAGTAATAGCCAAAAATCTCGTTACACTCTAAAGACAAAGTGAAGAGGTTCAAGAGGTCACCCAAATACCTTTTTCCTGACTTGCACAGTAGCTTAAATAGTGAGTTATTTTGTGTCTGCAGAGCCCTCATAGCCAGTATTTACAGTAAGTGCAACATTAGCTATGATGCAGTAAACCAACTCTGTGGGTCCTTTTTAAAGGAATAGGCCACTATTTTGCATACTGAGAGATATGTTCTTACCTGAGCTTAGACGAGTTGATGCGTACCTGTCTGGTCTTTGTGCGTGCCGTGAGTCCCGTAAATAGCCTGAAGATGTTGTTAGCATTAGCCTCTCCCAGCATATTCCTTTGGGGAAAAACTGGGGTGAAGTTAGAAGCCACCATGCTCTTCCACGTTTTCCTTATTGAAATACATTTCTGTGAGTAGTTACACGATCCAAGTATACTGTAGTTACACAAAATGAAACCTGTTGCTTTTCTAAGCTGATAAAAAGTGGCACTTTATTGTAAGGCATAATAACACCCCAGGAGCACTTCGATGTCTGTGCAGTAATATCTTCACCCCTAGTGTGAGAGTGGATGTATTACTGCGCCTTACTAGCCTGGCAAGCCAGACTATAGCATGAATTGTATAGTCTGGGGTCGCACCATTGGGAAAGCAGAAGGTTGAGGGTGGAGCCAACAGTTGTCATTCAAACTGCTTCTGTCGTGGTTGGTCAACGCTATGACCAATCAGAGCAATGGAGGATATTCCTTGTTTTGCTATCTCACCGTCTTGCAGCCTGCTAAACCCGCCTTCAATAAAAAAAAGAAAAAACTCAGAGCGTTGTGATTGGAGGCCAGATTCCTGGCCCAGCTATGAGCAGCTCCTATGGTGCGACACTAGACCAACCCGCCAGGCAAAAAACTGCTCAAAATGGAGAAGATCCAGACCCTCTGTACGAAATGAGTACGAGGGTATGGTAAGACCAGGCTAGCTTTACATAGTCTCCATTTTGTAATCTATCCATACAGTTTTGATTACAATGATTGAACATTACTTTCTGATGCCTCTGGGCCTCACAGCTGGTCAGTGCATGGTCTGGCTCTTCACAGGATCAAGGTTGAACATTTTGTCTCTTGGTCTCTGACGAGTTAGCCCCCCCTGCACCCCCGCAGTTTTGGAACAACCCTTGTTTATTGTACAGACTTTTGTCACTCAATACTTGAATATGGGCTCTTAAGTTGAGTCGCTCAACAACATCAAATTGCAGCATTCGATCCTTAAGAGCAATTCCGAAGCCTCACACATTCTCTCCTTAAGATACAACACAATAGAGAGATCTTAGCAATAGCAGCAGGAGCCACAGTTTCTTGACCTGTCAGTTATTTTCACTTAAGAAGAAGCAAATACCTGTTTGCCTGGACGCACTGAAGACCTATGCATTATCACAGTCTAGGAAATGTATAATGCCATCACTGCGCGGTGCACTTGATAGGAATAAGTGCTTCATCTGTTGAACTTATTGATTTGTGGTCTATCAACACACGACTGAGAAAACCACTTTAGCTTGTGTGAATAGACAATAGAATGGTACATAATAGTCTGTCCTGGTTTTTCCTTTTAATGTAGGTCTAAAATGCCAGATGAACTTCAGTGGCTGCCTCCCACTTAGCGTTTCAGTCGGCTGCCTCGCATCATTTGTCCACTCCATAGGAACTCTGGTAATGAAAGTCTAATCAGTATACAACTGCTGCCCAAGATCCCCAGCTGTGAACTCTGACTAATAAACTGGCTCTTCCACATTTACTGTGTGTAGGCAGCAGCAGCAGCCGGCATCAAATATGAAAATATGCTCTGAAGGCTGTAGTGCGTCCGAATGCAGAGGATCGGGAAACAAAGATGATGCTTGTGTTTTCAAAATCAGGCTTTTGTGGCGTCTTCAAAGTGGAGTCCTGTAGAGACAGTGAAATGAATGGAAATGCTGGCAGGGCCTTTAATATGAGAGCTCTCCATGTTTCTGAGTGATAGCATTTCCTTTTGCACTTCTAACGGTTAGATCTGTCCACTGTATTATCATATTTAGTGGTTCTCTTTCCCATGTGTTTGTAAATGTCATTCTAAATTGTTTTTGGTGCATCAACGCCTTTCTTCTGTTTATTCCCTCTTTTTACCCTTTAGGCCAGAAAGCACATTTTGCAGATCCACACAAGGGACTGGAATCCTAAATTGTCTGAGCCATTTGTAGATGAACTTGCAGAAAAATGTGTTGGTAAGATCATGCATACGTGCTTATTTCTCTGCTCTGAAGAGTCACCACTTGAATAAAAGCTGTGTTCTTTTATGCAGGCTACTGTGGCGCTGACATCAAAGCACTTTGCACAGAGGCGGCCCTCGTGTCCCTGCGCCGCAGATACCCGCAGATCTACGGCAGCAGCGTCAAACTGCAGCTGGACGTCTCCTCCATCGTCCTGGCGCCGGTGGACTTCAGCAGAGCCATGACGGCAATCATCCCGGCTTCTCAGAGGGCCCTGGCCCCGGCGGGACGTGCCCTGTCTGCGGCGCTGCGCCCCCTACTGGACAACTCCTTCTCTCTGGTGCTCAAAGCTCTGCTCCGAGTCTTCCCCCACGCTCAGTCCACGGACAGAGACAACATACACGGTAGAGAGCTGTGGCCTTTTCACTTCCTTTTACTTGTTGCTCCTCACGCTGTTTTTATGATGATTCTCGGTCTGATAATAAAACCGTGATAATTGAGTGAACGTAAAATATACTTTGATATTTTCTCCCTAAACTAAAGGTGTTGTCGCTGTAATGAATTGTTCAGTAATGAGTATTTTTAGCCAATCCAACATCTGTATACAATAAAGTTGTCATTAGGGATGCACCAATCCGATACTGCAGTGGTTAATTTGATCCGGCTTTTGGGGGAACGCATTCCGGGAAATAGGAATTTTGAGCTTTATTGGATCCGGGAAATAAAATACTCCAACTTTTAAATATGCAATTATTTTGGGCTGTTCCCCCATAAAATCCACCCAGTACACAAGTGTTCCTGAAAATCTGGATTTACAAATTAAGTACTGCGATACTGGTATGGGATATCTGAGCCGGTACTGTCAAAATTACTGTTGGGTATTGATTTCAAATATCTGATACTGAATCAATACTTCAACTTAATTTAAGTGTCATTTGAAAGCTGTCAACCTGTAGAATTCAATCATTGAATTAGTTTTACACTCCACAATAGTACTATTGATCGCCATGCAAAATACTGCAGTTAGCAGCAGTATGCTAAGACTGGCTTCACCAGTCAAGGCTGGGACATACTGTTACAGAATCACTTATATAACATATTTATAACACATTAATGATCAGGTCACTGTATGTTTAATGTAACAAGGACAAGTCACCATTTCATTCACTGCACATTCACTGCAGTTTCTTTGCATAATAAATAAGTTATCTACAACCTACTTTAGTGATAATCTCACAGTACCAGTTGGTATCTGGTATCTATGGATGTTCAAACCCCAAGTATCGGTATCAGAAGCAAAAAAGCTGGATCGGTGCATCTGTAGTGGAGATGAAGGTTGTATTGCTTTTTGCAGGCGGTGACAATCATCTGGTAGAAGAGGACTTGTACAGTGATGAAGACAATGAGGAAGCCTCTTCATCCATTTATGAACTCCAGCCTCCATCATCTCCATGCTCCACTACAGCACACAGACCCTTTCTCCATTTCTCAAGGCAAGTTTACTTTACTTTGAATGTTCTCGTACTGTAGCTCTGCTCTCCTGTGCACCAGCGCTAGGAAAAGTCTGGGTTTATTCAATGTATAGTTTAGAATACAGAATAAAATGAATCCTCTCATGCTGTGCAGCTGCATGAGAAATGTGAATGATTGGCATTTTAAAAAGGACTTCTTACTGTCACCCTCAAACCATACGATAGATCCTCCTCTTACTTGTGTAGGGCCCTTGTTCTTGTTTGTGATGACAGACCAGGTTTGATGTACTTCAAATATGTCTTTGCCCGTATTGTTTACTCTCACCAAGGTCGTCTCACAGAAAAACATGTTTCAAGAGACTTTACACTTAAATGTATATTGAATGATATGCATGAAAGTCAGCCCTGGCAAACACAACAGTGGCTCTTGTTGTGCAAATTCCTCTTCACTGATTCCACAATGGTTAAGGTCATGGTTTGTCATGCAGCGGCTTCTTGTTTTCTTCCAGCTCCGCACTCCAGCGCCCTACGGCGTACCGGCCCCGTCTGCTGCTGGCCGGGCCCCCAGGCTCCGGACAGAGTTCCCATTTGGCCCCTGCCTTATTGCACCACCTGGACAAGCTGCCAGTGCACCGCCTCGATCTGCCCACTCTGTACTCAGTCAGCGCCAAGACGCCAGAGGAGTCTTGTGCCCAGGTAAAGCCAACGGTCCATTGTGCATCAACACAAATGGAGTCAATTTCCTTTTATTCAATTTCACATCAAACTGTTGCTGGCATCGAGATGATTAATGAGAGAGAAGGGATTTTATATTTCAAAGTTGAGTACGAAGGTTGGAAGTGTATCTATGAATTTATTACGTCCTAGTTCTTCTGAAAGAGCGTTTTCCCACTGATCCAGACGTTACAGGTTCATCCCAGCTTCCACCAATGCATAACTGTCGTCGTGTCCTTGGGCAATACACTTAGCACAGGTTGCATTCAGCCTCACTGCCTTTGTGCAGTGTTGTATGTGAGGTGTGTGTAAATGTTCAGTGGCTCCTTGATGTGAGGAGCTTTTAGTGCCCAGTGGAGGTAGAAAGTTCTTTATCAATGTGACACTTTTGAATGTAGGGAGTTGTACAATGCTTTTCACATGTTAACCTAGTTATATTTCTCTTTTTTTTATTCATTCCACAAACTGACAGCTATCCTTTTGCATATACAGGTTTTCCAAGGGGCATTAAAAAGCATTAAAAGTCATTAAATTAATTGTCAAAAATAAGGCCTTATGGGCCTGATTTACTAAGCGTTTGCGCACCCGCAAAGATGAGAGCGCATGCAAAAGTGGACGGAAAAAGCGGTTGCATTATTGCTAAGACGGTGCATCGCAAATTTAGCGCAGGGGGCGTAATCAATGGCAGCCCTGCCACAGAAATATGCAAATAGCCACATGAGTTGGTTTCCGCGTGTCGCCAGAGCTGCACCGACCAGGGAAGAGAAATCGCAAAACACACACACTCCCTTAATATACAATTGTTTGTGACGCAACGGGAACAGGGACGAGTTATCCTAATGGGCATCATGGAAAAAAGAAAAGAAAAATAGTCTAATAATAATAAAATATAATAGGCATGGGCTGCTCCCGGGCGAGATCGGGAAATAGGCTATGATTTTTATTTTTTCTTCCGCTCTGCGCGTGTTCAAAGGGCTTTGCTGATGCGTTGAAATGAAGCTAAAGTGTGTTTTGTCAATAGTGGCTACACGCACCTTGCCCAATGAGCGGCCCCAGTGAGAGTTTGCCGCTGCACCTTTGAGCAGCGGGATGTCCCATGTTATGCACAAACTTTAGAAGAGGCCAGTGCAGTGCGCTCTGATACCCGCTGCAGAGATATACCAAGACATACCACTTTGGCAAACTGAGAGCGAAGGCAGAGGAGATGCGATGTTACAATGATGGAGGAAGAGAGATGACAGGGAAGAGGAGAGACGGTGAGGAGCAGTCTCTGGTGAATGCCACAGGTAGGCTACAACATGCATGTTTGTGCCAAAGAAGTGTGCGCGCTCTGCTGTGCCAAACTTGACACAT